>LLCB01000670.1:0-13141 GCA_001414345.1 Hymenoscyphus infarciens | reverse complement strand
AAGTTCTAATATTAGAACTTATTACTAAAGTATAACTTATATCTTAAGTTCTAATATTAGAACTTATTACTAAAGTATAACTTATATCTTAAGTTCTAATATTAGAACTTATTACTAAAGTATAACTAATATCTTAAGTTCTAATATTAGAACTTATTACTAAAGTATAACTTATATTTTAAGTTCTAATATTAGAACTTATAACTTAAGTATAACTTATATTTTAAGTTCTAATATTAGAACTTATTCTATATCTTAAGTTCTAATATTAGAACTTATAACTTAGGTATAACTTATATTTTAAGTTCTAATATTAGAACTTATAACTTAAACTTATTCTATATTTTAAGTTCTAATATTAGAACTTATTCTATATCTTAAGTTCTAATATTAGAACTTATAACTTAAAGTTATTCTATATCTTAAGTTCTAATATTAAAACTTATAACTTAAACTTATTCTATATTTTAAGTTCTAATATTAGAACTTATTACTAAAGTATAACTAATATCTTAGGTTCTAATATTAGAACTTATTACTAAATTATAACTTATATTTTAAATTCTACTATTAGAACTTATAACTTAACTATAACTAATATCTTAAGTTCTACTATTAGAACTTATTACTTAAACTTATTCTATATTTTAAGTTCTACTATTAGAACTTATAACTTAACTATAACTAATATCTTAATTTCTACTATTAGAACTTATAACTTAAACTTATTCTTTATCTTAAGTTCTAATATTAGAACTTATAACTTAACTATATCTAATATATTAAGTCTTAATATTAGAAATATCTAATATATTAAGTTTCTATTATTAAAACTTAGAACTTAAGTATAACTTATATTTTATATTCTAATATTAGAACTTATAACTAAGGTATATTCTATATCTTAAGTTCTAATATTAGAACTTATAATCTATTTATAATTATTTAATATATAATAAACTAAAAGTATTATATATTTAGTAGATAATAGACTAAAAGTCTTTTATATATATATTAGACTAAAAGAATTATCCTTTTAGTAGATAATTAACTAATAGTCTTCTATTTTTACTATATTATAGAGTAGAAGTCTTTTATATTTATAGATTAACTAAATTTTTAAAAGATACTAAACTAAAAACCTATTTCTTTTATATTATAATTATTAGAAAGTCTACTTTATTTCTTTACTCTATTAATTTTTACTTAATAATCTATGAAAACCTAGTCTAGTTCCTATGTTATAGAGCTTCTACTAGAGAGTTCTATATAAACAAAATATAAAACATAGTAGCTAGATTTATAATTTTATAGCTTTAGAGAAGTAATATATAGTAGATAGAGCTCTATACTCTTTTTCTTCTTATTTTAATAGAAAGATAAAGAGTATAGGTTCTTTTTTAAATAGAGATAGAGAGAATCTAAGAAGGATTTTATATCCTTATAGATACTATTAAGTATAGATAGAGTTAATATCTAATATCTTCTCTAATTATAACTAAATATTTTTTTATATAAAAGCTTATACTTTAGATTTTTAAAATATAATTTTTAAACTATATTTATATGTATTCTAACTTATACGATTCCCTTCTATACTTACTAATTATAACTATAAACTCTTAAAGAAATACTATAATTGTTACTAGTCCTTCTCTCTTATCTTTAAATTATTATTATAGCTATATCTACTCCTTATCTTTTTATAACTTAATATTAATATAAAAATCCCTTTAAATATAATCGTTCTTAAGTTTACTAGTATTACTTTATATACTATATTTATAACTACTCTAGCTAGACGAAACTTAAAAGGAACTCTTAAGTTTAGAATAGATAGAGTATTAAGATACCTATTCTTATAGATTAGATATATAAAACCTCTCCTTTACTTATAATCCTAACTAGAAGGCTAGCGTCTATATTATTATAAGAATCTAAATATATACTAGATTTCTAATATAAGGTTAGCTATTCTAGAACACTATAATTTAAGTAGTATATACTATTCTAGTTAGTATATCTCTTTTTATATTTATTTAATTAAGGTAGTAGTAACTTCTAAAGATTACTAATAGCTGTCTTTAGCTATTACTCTTAGCCTAAGTAGGTGAAAAAGGAAATTATAAACTTTATAAATTATTATAAGCTAGAGTTTAGAAAGTTAGTATTACTTAAAACCTTTAATAATATTAAATTACTTATTTATTAAGGCTTCTTAAAATCCCTCTTCTTTTATTAAAGTAGAATTAACCCTTGTTCTTACTTCGATTATATTTACTAGGTTTTATAAAGTTATATATATATTAAAATAATCTTATTAAAAAAACCTTTAAGATAGTATAAAAAAAGTAAGAGAAGCTAGATTAAGATAACTATAGTACTATAGTATAGTAGTATAGAAGGATATTAATAGTATTTATATCTAAATAGCTTAATCGCCTTAATTACTACTTTAAAAATAAATTATAGCTTTTATTCTCTAACATTACTAGGTATTTTTTATATTAATGCTTATAGCCTATTTATAGTATTACTCTGAATTTATCTAATACTATATTACTTATATACTACTATACTAGAGGAATTAGGTAATACGTACCTCTACAAGTATGTAGATATAGAACTACTAGTTAAGTAGTAAGCTGATTTTTACTATATAATAATAATAGTAGTAAGCATGTATCTCTCTATTATTTCTACTATTTATAAAGTAACCTATAACGTCATTTTTTTGCTTTTATAATAGCTAAATTTTTATACTATACTATAGTATACTACTTATACTATTATAGTTATAATAGAGTATTATTATATAAAAACGATGTAAATAATAGTAGAATTCTCTAAAAGAGAAAAAAAGAGAAGAACTATAAATACTATATTTAAAATAAAAGAACCTTTATAAAATCCTTAGATTTATAGATATATAGTTAGAAACCTAATATATATATAGATATCTAAGTAAGTTTAACTATTCTTATTTAATAATCCTATTATATTATTCTTATTAACTTCTTCTTTTAGACTACTTATATAATAGTAATAATACTAACTATAGGTTTATTTATATACTTTTAAGTACCTAGCCTACAAACCTCTTAAGAAGACTACAAATTCTTAGTAGACTACGAATTCCTAGTAGACTATAAGTTTTTAGTAGACTACGAGTTCCTAGTAGACTACGAATTTCTAGTAGACTACGAATTCCTAATATATAATAAAGTCTTAATAAATATAAAATATAAAATAACTTATATAGTTAATAAAATAATAATAAAACTCAAAGAACTAGTCTATTAAGGAAGCTATAATTATAAGGACTTTCTTATTAATATTATAAAGAAACTCTTAAACTACTATTTTATATAACTAAGAGCACTATCTGTCTAAGATATATACTAAAGCTTAAATAAACATAGGATCTCTAAAAAGTACCGAGGCTATAAAAACTTATATAAGAACTCTAAAGATCTCTTAAGTAGTAGGTAAGGCTTAGTATAGCTTTTAAATAAGTATAATAAGGTTCTAAGTACTAAGAAAGCTAGATTAAAGTTAGATATTATTAGATAATACTTAGAAATCTTTTATTATTCTCTCTTAGATATTCTTAGTTATAAGAAGTAAAGTAATTAGAATAATAGAGTACTATTATAGAAAGTAGAAGAGGAGATAAAGTAGAAAATATGTATTTAATAAGCTTATAACTAATATTATATACTTATATATTTTCTATAATATATTAATAGCTTTTCTACTAACTAGTAAAATAGGTTAAGGAATTAGATATTCTTAGTATAGATTTCCTTTTTTATATTTCTAATTAAGATCTAATAGAATAATAGTAGCTTTCTCTATTTAATAGAATAAAGTAAGGACTAAAGTAGAATAATAGGTATATATTAAGTAGGTTTAGATTTAATTTATTTAATATATAAGTAAAATTATAAAATATATTAATTCTAAGGTTTAATAGAAGCGTTAACTATATTTATAATAAGAACCTTTAGAATTTTAGTATACTACTTAATATAAGAGACTTATTACTCTCTTAAATTATAGAGTATGATTAAAGGAATGTACTAGTTAGTAATTAAGCTATAAGATATTAGTTACTATATACTACTAATCTAGATTAAGATAACTAATAACTAGAGAATATAAATAAAAAGTAATAAGTAAAACAACGAAGGTTAATTAACTATATTATTATAAACTATTAGAACGTAATTAGAGAAGAGGGATTAAGAAAAAGAATACTAGATAAAAAAGACTAGGAAAGATGTTTTAAGAATAATAAGATCCGATTTATAAGTATAGTAGAGAGTATCTTATTTTAAATCTTTTATAATATATATAATATAAGGTTAAAATAGTACTAGGATGTCTAAAACGCTATTTATAATAGAATCTTTTTAAAACCTCTATAAATAAAATTCATAAAAATAGTATAACTATAGCTAGTAGGGGAAGTTATATAGAGGCGGGGTAGGAGAACCTGTTTATAGTTCTAGTGAATTTTAAAACTTTAACTTCTTAAGAACTTTAAAGAGCTCGATTTTATCTTAAAGTACTAGTATAGGTATTCTTAAGTATACTAAAAACTATAAATCCTTAATAGATATAATATTAATCTAGGAAAAGTGTTCTTATCTCTAGCTACTTATAAATAAATAAAAAGTACTTTACTAGTTTATAGTATATAGCTTAGAAGTATTATACTTAAGCTTACTATTGTCTACTTAAGCTCTCAACTACCTCTTAAAGCCTAGTAAGCTCTTTAGTTATCTTATTATATAGTATTAATTTAGAAGTAATTATATAAGCTTACTCTAATCTTAAACTATATCTTAACTAGCTAGTAACTCTTAAGGTCTTACTTAATACCTACTAAATAACCTTTAATAAAGAGATAAGTAAGAATATTTATCTTCTCTCTCTTTTTATTAAGATTAAGGTAGTAATTTTTAAGTAGATTAGTAATCTAAGATTTATAAACCTTTACTAATAATCTATTATAGAAAAACGTAGAATACTAAACTCTAATTTTAAGCTTAGTCTACTTACTACTATTATTAAAGAGTTAGAGCTTTCTACTATAAGCTTTAGAACTAATAGTATAATAGATATATGTAGGTAGTTCTTAGTTTAAGACAAAACTAGAAAATAGCTATTTCTAAGAGATCTATTCCTATTTAAGTCTTAGAAGAAGATAGATAAGACGTTTAAAATATTACTAAAGTTATAATTAATAGTTTAAGGTTAAAAGAATATAATATTATTAATACTTATTATTTAGTAGATAAAGGAGAAACTCGAAGTAGCTATCTAAAAGTATAAGAAGAAGCTTAAGAAGAAGAATATCTAGATAAGTATAAAAGCTATAAGTTATTTAACTTATTATAAGCCTTAATATCTAGTTAATATATATTATATAGATATCCTTATTTATTACTACTTACGTTAAGAGCGTAGAGAAGAGAAAGCGAGATATAGAGGTAAGTTTATTATATTCTTTATACTAAAACTAGCTAATCTTATATAAAGGAAACGACTAGATATCTATAAAAGAAGTATAAGTTTTTAGATAATAATATATAGGAACTTAAAAGAACTAGCTAGAATATTAAAGTAGTTATTAAACTTAAGAATAATAATAATAAGGAGGATTAATAATCCCTTTTAGTAGAGTTTTAAGGTACTATTATATTAAGTAAGTAAGAGAGTATATTGTTTTATTTAAATAGTAACTTAGTAGTAAGTGCTTTTATCTATATATCTAGGAATAGGTTAAGAAAGAAAGAGTAGTTTTATTACTTAGTTACTACTTAAATTTATTAATTAAAAACTACTTATTTTATAGCTCTAAGCCTTTTACTCTCTTACTTTTTACGTTTTTAAAAAGACCTTACTACTAATAGGTTTTTCTTAAGAAGTTAAAAGAAAATAACTAGTCTACGAGTTTTAACCCTTACTAGTAGTCTTATCTAAGTAGATTTAAGTCTACCTCTTAATACTTTAATAGAAAGAAATCGAAATTATATCTTCTTATAAGACTTAGACCTTATAGAATTATAGGTATTTAGAGTAGAATTTCTATAAGATAATTATACTTTTTAAAGCTATTATATTTAATTATTAAATTATAAATAAATAGAGAGAAGAGGAGTATTAATTTAAAGTCTAAGTAAGAGTACTAACTTAACTAGTATATACTTCTAATTTACCTCTTAACTAATAATATCTTAATTAACTTATTAATTTATAAGTTAATTCCTTTATTAACCTATTTATTAATTATTCTCTTAACCTATTTATTAATTCTTCTCTTAACCTATTTATTAATCCTTTTATTAATTTTTCTATTATTATTATAACGTTTATTAAGAAAAAGTACATCTTAAGCTTAGAGAAGTAGCAAAAGAAATAAAACTCTATTATATAATAAAAATAAGAAGATAATTTAAAGTATATAGAAGCTATTTATTATAGACTAGTAATAAGATAAGAAAACGTTTATAGTAGTATAGTATAGAAAGGCGTATAAGCTTTACTTAAATTCTAAGGAAATATATAAAGAAATCTATAAAGTAACCCTAAAAACTACTAAAATAGCTAAGTCTAGTTTTCCTCTTATCTATCTAGATCTAATCTTTATCTAGTACTATAATATCTAAACTAAATCTCTTAGCTTTATTAAGTAACTCTAGGTACTTATAGTAGAGATTATAATATTAAACCTTTCTATAATAATAATACTTAGTAGTTGTAGCTATATTAGTATTATTTTAGATACTATTAATAAGAGCCTTTTAATTAGTAATTACTTTTTAAAAGTAAGATAAGCAAATAAACGTTATAAGGATAAAGGAATCTAATAGCACGGCTTTATTCTCTTTAACTTTTAATAGCGCCTTAATAGTCTTCTTAATATACTTAATATACTTATTATTACTAATATAAGAGTTTATAAAAGAATAGCTAGCTTATACTATAGTGTTAATAATCGACTCCCCTACTCTAGTAAGGCTTAGAGATCGTCTAACTAAACTAAGAGCTTTATTAATACTATCTATAGTCTACTATAATAGCTATAATATAGCCTTAACCGACATAAGAGAACTAGGAAATAAGTTATTATAGTTAGTATTCTCCTTAGTAGAAATCGACTAGTAAGTAGTAGTTGGTAATAAAACTATTAGTGTATAAGTAGTCTAAGTAGTAGTAAGATAAGTAGATATAGAGTAGAAAGTCTAAGTAGGATAAGATAAGATACATATACTTATAGTAGTAGTAGGTATAAGAGAAGAGGTTAGTAAAAGCTTTAAAAGTAATATAAGTAACTAGGAAACTATTAGTTTTATAGAAACTATAGACTATAAGAAGATATTACTAAGCTATTCTCTTTTATATATTTATAGTAATTAACTATATTAAAGCTATATACTATAAGATGTTTCTTAAAATTAGGATTAGATAGAATAGGTTTATAACTATATACCTTAAGAGTATATTTAAGAGAAGCTTATAATATTTAGTAAGTATTCCTAAATAGCGATCTAATAGCTTACTATACTAATTAAGGTTCTTATAAGGTAATCTTAAAGTTTTAATCTAGTAGTATAAAGGTAAAAGGAGTTATTGAAGATTAAAGTAGTTAAAGTTATAATACTATAAGGCTATAGTTTATTTTACTCTACTACTAGACCTTAAAACTCTACTAACCTTTATTTTAAACTTCTTCTTATAACTATCTACGCTCTATATAGCTATATACTAATTTACTCTTTTATATCTCTATAGTGTTTAAAGATTATCTATATCTATTAAGTGTTATAACTCCTAACTTATCCTCTTAAGAAATATAAGCTCCTCTCTCTTACCCTCTATAATATAAGCAGCGAATAATAGCTTTATAACACGTTTATAAAGCTTATACTAACTTTCTATAGCCTATATACTAATATAATAGTCTATTAATTATAAATTATTATTTATAATTTTAAGAAATATAAGGTTATACCTCCTTATAATCTAGTTAATAAGACACGCTTTCTCTAAGATGTTAGCGTTCCTCTAAGACTACTAACCTCTAAAAAGCAAAAGTAGTCTAAGGTAAAGAGGAGAGATAATAAGTAAGAGGATAAGAGTAAGAGATAAGACGACTAATAGTATCTCTATTTTATAATTCTACTAGTATATCTTAAGCTTATAAGTAACTAGGTTAAAAACTAAAAACAGGCTTTTAAATTGCTAGAAACTATAGTTAAGACTTAGATTTCTATACTATTTTTATAACTTTCTGCCCTATAATAAAAGAAAATCGAATTAGTTAACCTCTACCTTCTTTAAGATACTAAACTCTAGTTACTAAGTAGTATAAACTTATTAGACTTAATAAAAGGTACTAAACGTTCTAACTTTAGTAATAAGGTTACTTCTTATTATAAAATTACTATTTATAAAATAGATACCTTTATATAGAAATAGCTAGTAGATAAGTTAAAGTTAAAAGAAGGAACTAAATCTTACCTTAAGTTAATTATTACTAAAACCTGTTTTACTAACCCTTAACTACCTTTCTTAGTTTAGAAAGAGCTTAAGAGAAGAGTAAGTATCTTATACTATAATATAAGAGCTAAGGTTAAATAAGATTATACTATTAAGACTCTTAATAGTAGCTATTAGTAGAAGGCTAGGACAGATATATAGGCTATATAACAGAACTTACGTACTAATATAAAACGTACTCTAAGAGAGGTTTTTACTAATATTATAGACTAAGAAACTCTTTATTTATATAAGTTTATACTATCTAAATACTAAGCTCTATTAGATCGATTTTATATTTCTAAAGAGGTTATAAAATCTATTAAGAAAGTTGGTTTAGGTAGTAAGTTTTTTTAGTATAATTTAAACTTAACTTATCTTATATTACTTCTAGATCTCTTAATAGAATAAGAAGAAGAGTAAGAAGAAGAAGAAGAAGTATAAGTAGAGGTAGTAGGTTAAGAGTAATTAAGTAGTAAGTTTCCTTAGTAGTTTTGAATTTAATTTATCTAACCTTACTTCTTAAAGGTTATTTAATTAGATCTTAAGTATAATTTAGTAGATATTAAAAAGGAGAGAGAGTCTAAGTTACTAGAAGATGCTTTTAAATTATATAATAAGGTATTTAAGTCTTCTAAAGATATGTCTATATTAACTAGACCTAATAGTAAGTTCCTTATAAAATATAAATCTGATTTAGTCTAATATTACTTATAGCTCCTTTAAAGTCTAGCTAAGTAAAAGAGGAAGTAGGGTATAAATTAAAGTATATAATATCTAAAATCCTAGCTAATAAATATCTTTAAAGTATAATAGAAGGTAAGCTTTTAAGCTTATTTATTATAGTACTTTTATTCTAACTTTAACTAGAGATAGATCTCCTTATTAAGAATATATTAGTACTAGATTATATACTACTTTTAAAGAAACTTAAACTTTCTTATAAGAATAACCTTTTAAAGGCTTTAGAAAACAGTTTAAAACTATTAGAAAGTCTTTAATCTATTCTTTAATCTCTAAGCCTTTATAAGTTCTTATAATTATATATTTTTCTAGTTTTAATTCTAGTACTAATATATATATTTAGTTTAAGATGTTAAAAATCTATTTATACTAAGTAAGTCCTTACTACTATATAGGTAGTCTTTATTCTATATCTAACTTTTTATAGACCTAGAGCTTTAATATAACTTAGTCTACTCTTATAATTTAGCTACTCTTTTAACTAATAATAATATAAGTAATAGCGGTTCTGATTCGAGATTAGCTATTACCTTACTAAGTTAAAAACTCTAGAGAAAACCTTAGACTAATTTGCCTCTATACTAGGGTTATTATAGCTAAGTAGGGGGCTAGCTCTTCTTTAAAGTTGTAATTTTTAGTATTCCTCTTTTAAGTATCTTAATAGTATATTAGAACTTGTTTCTTATCTTTTTTAAACCTATAGACACTTTAGTAAGGTATTCTCTTATTACTTTTTAAGATATAATAGTAATATATTCTTCTAATAGCTTATTTATAACACATTTCTACTTAAACTAACTAGGCTAGCTACTTATTTATAGTACTTTTTACTAATTATAATATTAAGAGATGAGCTTTAAATCTAGTTACTAGGTTTAATAATATATAGATAGTTAATAGAAACTATCTAAGTACTCTTTACTCTCTTACTATAATAATATTTAGAGTTACTATAGTATATGTTTAAAGAGAACTAAAGCTCTTATACTAGAGCTACTCTTAAAATATCTATTTTTAAGTACTAGCTAGTAGCTACTTTGATTTTCTATAATTAAGTCTAATATTAAAATATAATATAATAGCTAGATATTTATAATTATTAAGATTAAGAAATAGTTAAGCTTTAGAATATTATTATTATCTATATTAATAAAGGTTTAGTTCTAAAACTAGTTATAGATATCTAAAACTCTATTTAATTTATCTAAACTCTTATATATACTTATATATTCTATGTCTTTTTATAGTAAAAAGAATAATTTATTCTTTATCTTAGTATTTAAAGTTCTAAATAGTATATATTAGTAAAAGTAATAATTAGATTAGATTAGAGTAATAACTTATAATTAATCTAATTATTAATTAATAGAATATTAATTATAATCTATTCTAATCTAATTATTATAAATACTTTACTAAGAAATATATATTACTAATATCTATAATTACTAAGTGTCTAAGTCTAAGAATAACTACTTTATTATTAATTAGTATATATATATATAATTATAATTTAATTAATTATATTAATCTAATTAATTATAATTAATTAAAACTTATTAATCTAATCTAATTAAGGAATCTATTAATTATAATCTAATGTAATCTAATTACTATTAATCAAGTAATAATTAATTAATTAATTAATTTATTCTTATACTAGTATATATTATTCTATTTAAAATACTATTATATATCTGTTTTAGAATAGTATATAATTCGAGCTAAAATACTTATAATATAGAATAAGTTCTATTATTAGGAATTAAAATTTAAGTTATATAAAAGTTATAAGTTCTAATATTAGAACTTAAAACATAAGTGCTAATATTAGAACTTAAGATATAGAATAAGTTCTAATAGTAGAATTTAAAATATAAGTTATATTAAAGATATAAGTTCTAATAGTAGAACTTAAAATATTAGATATAGTTTAGTTATAAGTTCTAATATTAGACCTTAAAACATAATTAATACTTTAGTTATAAGTTCTATTATTAGAACTTAAAATATAGAATAAGTTTAAGTTATAAGTTATAATAGTAGAACTTAAGATATAGAATAAGTTTAAGTTATAAGTTTTAATAGTAGAACTTAAGATATTAGTTATATTTAAGTTATAAGTTCTAATAGTAGAACTTAAGATATTAGTTATAGTTAAGTTATAAGTTCTAATATTAGAACTTAAAATATAGAATAAGTTTAAGTTATAAGTTTTAATAGTAGAACTTAAGATATTAGATATAGTTTAGTTATAAGTTTAAATAATAGAAACTTTAAATAGTAGATATAGTTAACTTATAAGTTCTAATAGTAGAACTTAAAATATAAGTTATACTTTATTAAAAGGTTCTAATAATAGAAACTTAATATATTAGATGTAGTTTAGTTATATGTTCTAATATTAAGACTTAAAATATAAGTTATACTTTAGTAATAAGTTCTAATATTAGAACTTGAAATATAGAATAAGTTATAAGTTCTAATATTAGAACTTAAAATATTAGTTATACTTTTATAATAAGTTCTAATATTAATACTTAAAATATTAGATATAGTTAAGTTATAAGTTCTAATAGTAGAACTTAAAATATAGAATAGGTTTAAGTTATAAGTTCTAATAGTAGAACTTAAGATATTAGTTATAATTAAGTTATAAGTTCTAATATTAGAACTTAAGATATAAGTTATACTTTAGTAATAAGTTCTAATATTAGAACTTAAAATAAAGGTTATATATAAGTTATAAGTTCTAATATTAGAACTTAAGATATAGAATAAGTTCTAATATTAGAACTTAAAATATAAGTTATACTTTAGTAATAAGTTCTAATATTAGAACTTAAAATAAAGGTTATATATATGTTATAAGTTCTAATATTAGAACTTAAGATAAAGAATAAGTTCTAATATTAGAACTTAAGATATAGAATAAGTTCTAATATTAGAACTTAAAATATAAGTTATATATAAGCTTTAAGTTCTAATATTAGAACTTAAGATATAGAATAAGTTCTAATATTAGAACTTAAAATATAAGTTATACTTTAGTAATAAGTTCTAATATTAGAACTTAAAATGAAGGTTATATATAAGTTATAAGTTCTAATATTAGAACTTAAAATGTAAGTTATACTTAAGTTATAAGTTCTAATATTCGAACTTAAAACATAAGTTATATTTAAGTTATAAGTTCTAATATTAGAACTTAAGATATAAGTTATACTTTAGTAATAAGTTCTAATATTAGAACTTAAAATAAAGGTTATATATAAGCTATAAGTTCTAATATTAAAACTTAAAATATAAGTTATACTTTAGTAATAAGTTCTAATATTAGAACTTAAAATAAAGGTTATACTTAAGTTATAAGTTTTAATATTAGAACTTAAAATAAAGGTTATATATAAGCTATAAGTTCTAATATTAGAACTTAAGATAAAGAATAAGTTCTAATATTAGAACTTAAAATAAAGGTTATATAGCTGCTATAAGTTCTTATTTTAGAACTTAAGATATAAGTTATACTTTAGTAATAAGTTCTAATATTAGAACTTAAACTAAAGGTTATATATAAGCTATAAGTTCTAATATTAGAACTTAAGATAAAGAATAGGTTCTAATATTAGAACTTAAAATATAAGTTATATTTAAGTTATAAGTTCTAATATTAGAACTTAAGATATAGAATAAGTTCTAATATTAGAACTTAAAATAAAAGTTATACTTAAGTTATAAGTTTTAATATTAGAACTTAAAATAAAGGTTATATATAAGCTATAAGGTCTAATATTCGAACTTAAAATAAAGGTTATATATAAGCTATAAGTTCTAATATTAGAACTTA
>LLCB01000669.1:0-13148 GCA_001414345.1 Hymenoscyphus infarciens | reverse complement strand
ATATATATATATATATATATAATATATATATATATTTTAGAAGATAAGTTAATATATAAGAATATATTTAATTAAAAGAGATTCTTATTATTTATATTATTTAAATAAAAAGAAAAGAAGAAGAGAAGTTAGAATTAAAGAAAAGTCGCTTACTAATATACTATTTATAATAATAGCTATTACTTTATAATTATTATTTATTACTTAATAATTACTATTATATTATATAATAATAGTAAGAATATAATAACTCTATCTCTTTAGTTATTCTTATACTCTATATAATTTAGTAGAACATAGTTCTAATCTTATATTTCTAGCTTTAATATAACTAAATATTTAAATTATTATCTTATTCTTTAAACTCTATTAAAGTATATAATAATATAGAAACTTAATAATAATTTACTTATAATTATATATTTAAAAAGCTTTATTAAAAAAATAATCATTTTAGTATAAGTTAGCTTATCTACTTCTACTACTTCTACTAATTTTACTACTACTTTTATACTCTTTTATTCTTCTTTTTAATTAATATACTTTCTCTAGAATAGTATAAGGCTAATACTACTTTTAGTATAAAAAAGTCTACTAAAAAAGCTTTAAAAGCTATTAAAAAAGTCTTTAAAAAGAAGGCCTTTTAAGTATACTTTATAAACGTATTTCTTATTTTAATTTAGATTTTAATATCTTAGTACTTCTAAACTAGTTTAGTAGTATTATAATTTAAAACGACCTAGATTTTAGTCTAAAACTATCTTAAATAAGAGTAGTTTTAAACTAGACTACTAAACACGTTTATATATAGAGTATAAGAATAACTAAAGAGATAGTAGTATATTACTTTCTATCTAATAGCTAATAGTTAGCCTCTTTTTTATTTATATTTATTATATATAGTAGTAAATAAAGAGTAAAAAATCTCTTAAATAATAATACTACTAGTTACTAACTCTACTCTAACTACTAGATATAATAATAGTAAGATAAGTTATATTCTTTATAATAAATAGATAAATTATACTCTAAATAACCTAATACTATACTAACTATTATCTAATAACTTAGAATAAGTCTTTTTTAAAGAGAAAGAATATAATAGTATACTATTCTAAATTACTAGTATTCATAGAACTACTAATACCTCTAATACTTTAAGACTAAGATTATAACTAATCTAATACTTATATAATAGAAAGTACTAAAAAGATTAAGGTTTAGATATTATATATTTAGCTTTAAAGCCTTTTATTTAGTATTAGCTATATTAGAAAGAGCTCGGTTATTATTATTATTAAGACTTACTAGTCTCTAACCTCTTATATATAGATATTTATACTTAGTATAGAAGAGAGATAGTTTTTCCTTTTCTTCTATATTTAAGCCTAGTATTTATATATATATATTATTCTACTAAACGCACTTCTATATACCTCTTCTATAGTAATATATATTTCGTACTATTATACCTAGAATATAGATATAATAGCTAGCTATCTTAAAAAGCCGAGGTTACGTACTAGATTTTAGAGATTTTAGACTTTTATATTAGCTAATAATTATGTTTTATCTTAGTTTTAGTTATATATCTTAAATTATCTAAACTTCTATATATATACTCTATTTCTCTTTATTTATAAGAGACTAATTTATTCTTTACGTTTATACTAAGTCTGAAAATCGTATATATTATTCTACTAAGTATACTTCTATATACCTCTTTACTAGTAGTATATAGTTTATACTATTATATTTAAAGAATAAATTCATACTAGCCGAGAATAGCCTCTTTAATAATATCTTATTTAAGTATATTAGTATATCTACTTTAATTTAGACTTAATTTAGATTAGTTATAATAATATCTTAAATAGCTACGATTCTAGAGACCTCGTAGATAACTAGTAATATTAGAGTTTAGTAGCTATTAGTTAGCTAGTAGAAAGTGTATTAGGTAATATATTAGTAGAAGTAGAATATATAATAGCTCGTTATTCTAAATTACTAGTATTTATAAAACTACTAATATCTCTATATTAAGAGTATAAATTACTAATTCTTATATAACTAAAGATACTAAAGATATTAATATCTAATATTTATATATAGAAGAGATTAAGGTTTAGATATTATATATTTAGCTTTTTAGCTCTTATTATTTAGTATTAGCTATATTAGATAAAACTTCGTTATTATTATTATTATTAGATCTTAGTAGTATCTAAACTCTTATATATAAATACTTCTATTTAAGATAAGAGAAAGCTACTTTAGTCTTTTCTTCTATATTAGTACCTAGTATCTATATATATTATTCTTTCGAATATACTCTTATATATCTCTTTAATAGTTATATATATTTCGTATTATTAAACTTAGAAGTTTTATTTAAATTTAAATTAGATATAAATTAGTATATTCTTAAAGTAAACTCTTAGCTAAGATATTACTTTTATTTATAACCTTATCTCTTAATATTTACTTCTAACTCTTCTTTAAACTCTTTCTAACTTATATAATAGCTTAAGTAGAATAGTAACTATACTATTTTAGTAAATATAAATACCTACTTTAGATATAAAATAATAGAATAAAGTCTCTTTTTAGTAAGTATCTATAAATAGAGTTAGTTATAATTTAGACTCTAACTAATATCTTATTAAGTGACTTTAATTAAAATTAATAAGATAACTTCTAATAATATAATATACTTATAGTAATCTACGGTAGTCTTAATTATAATAAAACAAAGACTTAGAATAAGTCTTTTTTAAAAGAGAAGAATATAATAGTATACTATCTTAAATAGCTAGTTATACTTTAGACGTCTATATTATCTAAGTATTATTTAGTTTTAGTTATATATCTTATATTATCTAAACTTCTATATATAGATACTCTAACTCTTCTATAGTTAGAAAAGATCTAATTTAGTCTTTATATTTATACTAAGTCTAAAAAGCGTATATATTATTCTATTAAATATACTCTTATATATCTCTTTACTAGTAGTATATAGTTCGTATTATTATAAAAGAAGATATAAGTATTTTATGTTTTATTTTAAAAGATTTAAATTAGATCTAAGTTTTAAAATATATATTATCTTATAAAAAAAGTAGGAATTTATTAAAGTAATTTTTATAGTTAAAAGTAGAGAGGTATTAGAGACTAGACTAGTTAAGAAAGATATTTTTAGTATATTATATTTAAAAGTAGTTATAATACTAAGTTTCTTATATTATACTATACTCGCTTAACTCTTAAGCGAGGCCTATAGATAAGTTAGATCTAAGTAAGTATCTTAAGCTTAAAAAAAGTTTAAAAAAATTATAAAAAAAAAGTTAAGAGAGTTTTAAAGAAAAGAAATATAGTCTTCTCTTTTATAGCTTAGACGTTTATTCGTAGCTTATATATTCTCTTTTAATAGCTTAGGTTATTTTAATATAGGTTTCTTAATCTTTTATAGAGTATCTCGCTTTTCTCTAGATTACTTATACTTATTTATTAATAGCTTACTCGATCTTCTTTACTTATAGCTTATGTCGTTGTTTTATAGCTTATTTATAGCTTATCTATAGCTTACTTATATAACTATAGTCTCTAGTTCTTCTATAGCTCTCTTATTCTTCTATAGCCTCTCGTTTCTCTATAGCTTACTTATAGCTCACTTATAGCTTACTTACTACGTACTTACTATAAACGTACTAAAACATATCTAGCTTAAAATATCTAACTCTAAAAAAGAAAAAGAAAAAAGAAAAAGAAAAAAGAAAAAGTAACTATTAAAATAAAATAATAAGTAAGAAATTCAATTCCTTACTCTTCTTAACTCTCTATATAGAGCGTCCTAGATATATTAAAAAGTCGGAATCGACTAAATTATAAATCGTAAATCGTAAATCGTAAATCGTAAATCGTAAAAGATATATAAATTAAGAGATAATTATAAAAGGTATTAAATATTAAATTAAAATATATTATAATAAGAGATATATATATATAATATAAAAAGACTATATAAATCGACTTTTATTACTATAATAAGTTCTCAAATTATATCTTAAAACTAGGCCTTTTTTAAGCTAATTACTCTAGATTACTTAATATCGAAGTAATTAGCTCGCTTTAAAAGCTTAAATAATCTTGATTTAAGATTATTTAAGCACTTTTAGCTACTTTTCTCGATCGTATACTAGTTTCCTAATTAGAGTTAGCGCTATTTATTTTATAGGCTAAAAAGTATACTTACTCTATATACTAACTCTCTTATATCGCTTCTTTCTTTAAATACTACTCTCTATTATTCCTTTCTTTAAAAGTGCTATCTTACTAGTAAATTCTAAATCTCCTACTATATATACTCTCTATTCTCTCTTAAATTCAAGTACTAACAACGATAGAAGAAGGAAGAGAATAAGCTTTAGTAGTAGCTCTAGGTATCTATTAAAGTACGATATCCTTAGTAATAGAACCTCTTAAGATAAATTAAATTAGTTACTTCTTCTTTTAAATACTACTCTATATTATTCCTTTCTTTAAAAGTGCTATTCTACTACTATATATACTCTCTCTTCTCTCTCGAATTCAAGTACTAACGACGATAGAAGAAGAAAGAGAATAAGCTTTAGTAGCGGCTCTAAGTATCTATTAAAGTACGATATTCTTAGTAGTAGTATTATAGTGTAATAATCCTAGAATTTTAAGTATAGTAGAAAGTATAAAAAGAGTTGTTTTAAGTATATAATAGAAGCTTAAATATACTATATTAATTTATTAATTTAGAGCTATATAGAGTATTTATAGTGAAGTTATACTTAAAGAGAATCTCTATTTAAGAGATATATAATAATCTTAAAAGTAATTATAATATTAACGTCTCTAATACTACTTTTAAGCTTTAAATTAATATAGAATAGAACCTTTAAAGAGATACTAATAGTATACTCTTACTAGCCTTATATATATAAGTAGTATATCTCTTTAAATATATAGAATTATCTAATTCAAGTATAGTATATATATTAAATTAGAAGGGCTTCATAATTAAGCCTTAGAGGCTCTAAAGAATATAATAGAATATAGGACTTTAGTATAAGAAGTTTTATATCTAAGAGAGGCGTGCTAAGCTAGAGGCTATACTTTAGTATAAGATCTACTAATATAGCTACTTTAGCACTATAAGAAGCTTTAGTCTTAGGTTCTTCTATATATATCTAAATACTCGTAGTATTAATAGAGATAGAGACGAAAGATAGAGTAGAGATAAGATTTAAAAGACGCTTAAGAAGGTTAATAAGAAAGAGTATACTCGAAGGTTATAAGAGATTAAAGATATATAAGACGAGTATGTCGTACTAGAGCCTAATTTTATATAAAGTATTAATAGATATTATAAATTAAGGTTTATTAGTATTAAGATATATACTAGTATTAATACTTACGCTTGATTTATTCTTTAAAGCTATTATAGTATCTTAAATAATATAGTAGTATCTACTCTATAATAATATAGCGATATTATAAGTAGCTTTAAAAAGATACTATATTATATATAATTAGATCGAGAATTAGAATCTCTAATAGTAGCAGACGCTTACTATATACTTTGTTAATAATAAGCTATAGAAAGTAGTAAGAAGCTATACTAATTTTTAGACCTATATTAGTTTAGTACTTCTATAACTAACTAATGTATTAAGGCTTAAGTAAGGATAGCTTATAAAAGAGTTCTTAAATAAGTAGAAGATATACTTCTAAAGTATCTATAAAAAGAGGTTATTTTCTAAAGAGAGCCTCTCTAATATAATTACTATATTATATATATATATTCTAATTATTTAGAAGAAGGTTTAAACGTTTATATATATATAGAATTACTATTATATTTATATTAATACTAATTAAGAGTATAGAGTACTAGGAGTATTATAGACTAACTTTTACTATCCTAGGAGTAAAGAGTATCTAATAGACGATTATAGTATTAAGATACTTACTAAGAAGCTTACTAAGCTTTAAGAATTATATAAGGATTAGGATATTAATATATATTTACTCTAGATAACTTTAAAGTAGTATAAAATAAAATTATTAGTATATATTCTTTTATTTATTTATTACTATTTAACGTTAGACAGAGTCTAGATCGCGTAGTCTAGGTTCTAAAAAGTCTTAAAAGAGGGCAAATAACGCTAGAGAGGTGCTCTAGGCTATAAGGGGCGTAAACGAGTAAGCTAATTTATAAAAGATAGTTTAAAGAGAAGCTCTACTTTTAAAACAGCTCTTATTCTTAAATAGTTTAATAAGTTAGAAGAAGATAAAGGAGATATATAAAAGTATAAAAGAGAAGAGAGAGATAAAGTAATTAAACTATCTTAAGAGATAGATCTTTATAAAGAATTTAGTCTTAGTATAGACCTTATAAAAGAGTTCCTTAGACCTAGGTCTAAAGAGGAGTTAAGGCTTTCTCTTAGCCTTAGCTAATAGCCTTAGGTCCTTCTTATTTATAAGCTTATAAAAGAGTAAGTAGAATTATATCTTTACCTTCTTATATTTATAACTCCTTAACTCTAGAAGTATATTAAAGTAGAAGAAGCGAAGGTAGTATATTATAAAGTCTCTATAGCTAGTATAAGCTATAATTAGCTAAGCTAGAACCTCTTTTAGTAGCTTAAGAGTCCTAGGCTTTAAGGACTAGAAAGTAAGACCTAGCCTCTTATAGGTGTCTAGGAGCATAGTTTACTAGAGTTAATTTATAAGCTTAATTCCTATCTCCTTAGCCTTATAATTAAGTATAGTAATATAGAGTAAGGAGTAGGAGCTAAGAGAAGGAGTTAAGTAAGCTACTTTCTCTATAGCTTAGTTAGCTATTATATTACTATAGATTTCTATATAACTAGGGTACTATCTTATTTAAATTTTCCTAGGATATAGCTAGGTAAAGTCGAAGACTTTATTAAAGGTTCCTTATAATATGCTATAAGACTAGTAGGTTAGTTAGAGTATAGCTTCGAGGTTATTAAGATAAATCTAGTATTTTATAGCTAAGGACTAAAAAGAGGATCTAAAGGCTAGTTCGAGACTATATAGAGTAGCTTTTACCTCTATATTATAAATTTCTAAGGTTTTACTAAAAGAGAAGAGCTTTATATTTAATATAACCTCTTCTTTTATAAAGTATATACCTCTACTAGTGCTTTTATTATCTAAGTAAGAGCTATTAGTAAATATAACTAAGTTTATAAGAGAGACTATAATAAGGAATTTAAGGAATTTAGCTTTATAGAATTCTTTATTACTATTAAGGCTTAGGCCTACTATCTTAAGAAGACGGGTTTATTAGTTAAAACCTCTATTCTATAGAAAGTCTTAAATTAGATCGATTTCTTCTAAGAGAGAGAGAGGTTAAGAGAACTAGTAAATAAGCCTAGCCTTTAAGTAAGGGTTATTTAGGTATTACTTAAGTAAGTAAGCTAAGTTAAGACGTCGGGTTCTAGCTTTAAAGGCTCTACTTTTAGTAATAAGAGTAATCTTAGTAGCTAATAAGCTAGATTCTATAAGAAGTACTAAGGTAGAGGTGGTTTTATAGACTAGGAGGATAATTCTAATATACTTTATAACTACTTTATCTAGGAGTATTAGGTAATAGCTAATCTAGTTATTTATAGAGCTTATACTACCTATTTTCCTTATCTAGCTTAGGTACTAGGTCTTATATCTAAAGTAAGTAATTAAAAGGATATAAGCTATAGTAGCTTATTTTAGGAGGTATAGAGAGAATCCCTTTACTATATTTATTATACTTTTAAGAGTATTAGCTATAAATATAGCTTTACTAGCTATTCTTTTAATATAGCTATAAAAAGTAAGATAAGAGTTAAAGAAGATACTAAGCTACTAAAGCTCTTTTATAAGCTCTATTGTCTTTCCTTTAACTATAATAGAAGGGAGAGGTTAAATCCCTCTTCTTTTTTACTTTCTTTTATAAGAGAAGTAGATAAGTTCTAACTTTTTAGTATTAAAGGTAATACCCTTATCTATACTCTACTTAAGTATACTAGTTACTTATTCTATAAGTAGCTTAATATTCCCTACTTTTAAGAGTCTAGAGATAAGTAGTTTAATATTATTAGTATAGCTAAATCTCTATACTACTAGAAGCGAGCTAACTCCTAGTCTAAAAAGAGGTTAGATATATAGTATAAAAAGGATTAGCGAGATAGGCGAGTCTTAAGAGAGGCTATATTTAAATAAGATAGCGTCTCTTATCTCTTTATTAAGCTTTACTTTTATAGATCTATTAGTTAAGAAGAAGGAGACTTATTCTATAAGGTAGTATAGCTATCCTTACTCTCTAAGTCTTTTAATTAAGTAGTTAGAGAGTACTATATTAAAGGCTCTCTTAATATTAAGTATAAGAAGAGAGGCTTTCTATTTATCTATAAAAGCTAACTTAATATTAAAGGTAAGATAGGTAATAAGGTCTATAGTAGCTCTTAATAGAAGAGTACTAAACTAGTTCTAACCTAGAATAGCGTGTTTAATAGCTATCTAAGAGACTTACTTAGTAAGAAGCCTTTTAAGCCCTTTTCTAAGAACTAAGAGTAGTATAATTAACTAGTATACTTAAAGAGAAGATTTATCTTTCTTATTAGGTTTAGGAATAATAGTAATAATAGTAGTATAGAAGATTTTTAAGTAGAAGCCTATCTTAATATAGCTTTTAAATAAAGAGAGAATAAGGCTTAATATTTATAGCTAAGCTACTTTAAAAACCTCTATTATAAGCTTATCCTCCTCTAGTATAGTTAAAGCTTTATTAAGGATTAATTCCTTAACCTTATATAATATAAGGTTAGTCTATAAAAGAGACTAGGAAGTAGTAGTTAGGGTATTAAATAGAATATCCTTAACCTTAGCTTTATTTATAAGTAGCTCTTATATTAGGATCTTTTACTTTTCTTAAATAGTAAAGCCTAATTAGTCTACTAAGTCTCTTAAAAGTAGAGACTTATAAACCCTAGTACTCTAGTACTACTTATAAATCTTAAAAACGTCTTTACTTCTTATTACTTTATTAATTAGACTATAGAAGTGTTCTCTCTTTACTTTCTAGATCTCCTATCTTAGACTCTTATAGAGAGACTTTAAAGCTTATAGGTTTATTCTACGTCTTTATACTTACCTAGCCTTAGTAGCTACTACCTAGTACTTCTTATTCTACTAAAAGTGTTTAAATCTATAACCGAGTCCTTACTTAGTACTATAAAGGTATACGCTATATATACTCTTAGTAATAAATCCTACTAAGGCTTCTAGTAAATTAGTATTTAGTTACTTTATAAGTTTAAATAGCTATTATGTTTTAAGCTTACTTTAAAGAGTTATCTTAAAGGTTTTAGTATTAAGAGTACTAAGCTTTAAAAGCAGGTCCTTCTTTATTAGATTTCCTATATATAAGAGCTAAGTAAGAAGTAGAAGGTAATCTAAGCTATATTTAAAAGAAAGGTCTACCTTAGTAGAGGCTCCTCTTTAGAAGAGGTTACTAGAGTAAAAGATAAGGTTAAGAGTATTACTAAGGTTATATATTTATATCCTAGGAAGAGTAGAAAGTTATAGCCCTCTATCCTCTACTTAGCTAATAAGTAGAGAGGCCTATATACTTTCTTAGCTAAGAAAGTCTAGTTACTAGAGCTAGCTCTTTAAATTTAAGTCTTTAGCTATAAGAGTATTTATAGTATAGATGTATTCTAAGTTAAGAATAAGGTTAATAGCTTCTCTAGTACTCTTAGTACTTAGAGGAGTATTATATATATTAAGGATATATAGTAGAAGGCTTTAAAAGAGCGTAATCTTAATATAAATAAGGTCTTAGTAGTTAAGTAAAGGTATAATTAGCAATTATTAGCTTAAGAGGATGCCTACTCTTTTCTATATAAAAGTAAGTATTTAAAAGAGGTCCTTATTCTAGTTATAAATAGGTAAAAAGTAGGTATAGTTTAAGTAACGTCTTATAATCTAATAGTTAATCTCCTTTTAGTAAATATATAGTTCTTATATAAGAACTATATCTACTTATCTAGAGTATATAAGTTAGAGAGCTAGTTCCTAATACTTACTAGACTTATATATATTAACTTATAAGACTTAGAGATAGTATTATTTAAGAGGTCCTTACCTACTTATAAGAGAGAGAGATTAAGGTAAGTATTAGAGCTCTTAGGTTAAGAGATAGAGTATAGAGGTAGAGAAGAGAAGGTGTTTAGGATAGCCTCCTTACTTAACTAAGGGTTTAGAAGAGGAGGAGAGGTAGTAGGATAGTCTATTTCTATATCTATAAAGCTATAAGATAAATCGTCCTCTTTTCTTAGTTATTTCTTAAAGTATACTTATTAAATAGATCTTATATTCTCTACTAAAAGCAGAGGTCTAGTAGCTTTTAACTAGAGTTAATATATAATATTATCTAAGGTATAAGAACTATTATAATATAAGTACTTTAATTTATATTAAGAGTACTTAATATACTAAGAATAGAAGTCTTCTAAGTATTTTATACTACTATAGAGGTAGTATTATTAGCTTTTATTATAATTCTAGGTATTATACTATTACTAGTACTTTAAGTACTAAATTATAGTAGACTTCTTTAGAAGGCGTTTTAAGTAGACTCTACTACTTAGAATTAAAGTTACGTTTAAGATAGTAGAGGGGCCTCTTACGTCCTCTTCTTTAAAGAAGGCTACCTAAGTAGTATAGAATAGGTTATTTAAGAGAGAGCTAGCAGCTATATAGACTCTTATAGAGTCGGCTCTGATTCGTTCCTTAATTACTAACACTACTACTTTAGGAGTAGTAAGGGCTAGAGTCGATTAAATTACTCTTACTTAAGTAATCTAGATAGATTCTACCTTCTAAGAGATACTTAAAATATAGAAAGCTATCTAGTCTTATAGAAGCTCTAATCTAGTAGTACTAAAAAGAGTTTATATACTAGCTTTCTTTACTAAGAGAGATTATAAAGCTTCTTTATCTTTAGAAATAATAGTAAAGCTAGAATTAACTAAGAGTACCTTATATACTAGGTCTTTATATCCGATTCCTAGGTTATAAAGTACTAGGAAAATAGCATAGGTAGAGTAAACTCTATTAAAGAAGTTAGATAGGATTTAGATAAAGAGCCTAGGTCTCTTATTCTTATTCTTTTAAATAGAAGAGAGAGAGTAAAGTAGGGTTATTATTATTATTATTATCTTCTTTAAGAACTTAGTAGTTTAAGACATCTTTTTAGGTAATAAGATATCCTTAATAGTCTATATATAAGAAATTTTTCTTATAGTATTTAAAAAGAAGAGAAGAGTTAAAGAAGACGTAGTAGTGTCTTTATACTCTAAGTAAGTATTATAAGCTAAGAGAAGAGGAGGTAAGGTCTTCTTAATATATACCTTATAGTAGGAGAGGCTAAGATTAGTAACCTAAGTATAGAAGATTTAAAGAAGAGGTAAGAGATCTAAGAGAGCGCTATTAAGAATAGTATTTAAATAGTAGTTTATAGCTTCTCTAATACCTCTAAAGAAGGTTTAGGCTATAGTACCTTATTTAAGAGACCTAGAAGTCTTAGAGATAAAGCGTTATTAGATAGCTATAATAAGAGAAATTAGATAAACCTCCTCTCTCTCTATATCTCTTCCTAGAGGCGTAGGCGAGGACGGAGAGCCTTTTAAGAGAGACTTTATAGAAGGAATTTCACTTCTTAATTAAGTATAAGTAAGATTAGGCGTTTTAGACTAAAAGATTTAGTCTCTGAAAAAAGGTGTTATGATTTAAATATTATATATTTAGCTTTCTAAAGGTTTAGAGGTTATATAATTATTAGTATATAGATATATACTACTAATTAATAAGATAATACGTACTAAAGAGAGAGAAACTTATAAGAGTAGAATTATTAGCGTATATCTAAGAGAGTAATTTAGTAAAATTAGGCCTTTTAGGTAAGCTAGAGAGAGTATATAAGTAAGAGCTATGTTCTAAGGTAGCTTAAGAATTAAAAGAAGTTAGAGAGGCTAATTAAGATAAATTTAGTATATACTTTAGTAACGAAGGTAGAAGCGATTAAGTAACGAATATAGTACTAGATTATCTATATAATAGTAACTTCTTAGATAAGGAATTAGAGAAGTTAAATAACAATAGTTTAATAGGATTAGATAAGGATTTAAAAGAGTATATAACAAATAGGTATATCTTATTAGTTAAAAATAATTTAGAAGAAGATTTAGAGATAAATATTAGTAGATAAACTTATATTTAATTAATCTACTTTAAAGGCTACTAATTTATTATTAGGATTAGACCTTCTTCTTTATAAAGCTCTTCTACTAATAGACGATATTAAACGTCGTTGTTATAGTAAAGCGCTCTAATAACTCTAATCCTAGGTTATCTACTAAAAGATACTCTTTTAAATCTATTTAAAGATTAAGGTCTTAAATCTATCCTCTCTTTCTATATTAGTAACTTTATACTTAATATATATCTCTAGCTATAGTAGTATATCTAGAATTATAGTATCGTAATCTACTAACTAACTATAGACTCTATAATAGTCTATAATTATAATTACTTACTAGCTAGAGTAAATAGAACGTTAATAAAGAGTAATATAACGAAGGAAGTATATATTACCTTCTATAAAAGACGTAGAAAGTTAGCTAGTAGCGTCGTTTTCGCTATCTATAATTAATAAGTAAATAGATATACTAAACTAGGAATAAACCTATACTAAATATAAGCTAAGCTTTAGGCCTAAAATTTATATATTTTAGATATAAAAAAAGGCTTAATATAACTTTAGAGAGGAATAGATATATTTATTAACTTTTATTTAAATTTAGAAGTGATTTATATAAGGTTTTAGATATAGTTATAGATATATAATTCTCTAAGTACTTAGAGAGAGGATTTTAGTAGAGTAAATCTACTAACTACGACTATTAGTACTAAGCCTAATTCGTAAATTACTTACTACTACTAATAAAAGTTAGTAATCTTAGACTCTTAAATCTTTAAAAAATTATAATATTATAGGTTCTACGTCTATTAAGTTCTAGTTAGCTTTATAGATATAAATAATACTATTC
>LLCB01000668.1:0-13239 GCA_001414345.1 Hymenoscyphus infarciens | reverse complement strand
TAATATTATAAGAAGTTTTAAAAGTATATTTATAGTTATATACCTTATAAGTAGACTATCTACTAATAAAGTAATAGGTTTAAAAAGTAGATTTAATAATATATATATTATTAATAGACTATCTATAAATTTAATAAGAAGTTTTAAAAGTATATTAATAGTTAAAGACCTTATTAGTAACCTATTTACTAATAAAGTAAGAGGTTTTAAAAGTATATATAAATTTAAATATATTTTTTTAATAGACTATTTACTAGTAAAATAAGCGGTTTTTAGAGTATATTTATATTTTTATATCTTATTAGTAGACTATCTACTAACAAAGTTAGAAGAATAAATAATAATCTTTAAAATATTACTTAATATTATATTAATATTTATATTTAATAAACTAGTAACTAGAAATAAATAAATAATTTTTACGTTCTTATAAAGTATATAATATTTTAGAAATTAAACTTCTATTATAGTTTTCTAGTATTAGGTTATAATAACTTAGTATATCTATAAAGATTATATTAGTATCTATATAATAAGATATAATAATAAAATAACTAGCTAAACTAGCTTAGAGGCTCCTTACTATCTACTTAGCCAGGGGTCCGAGTTCCAACTCGAACACGTGATAGCTGTACTGTTACAGTGTAGGTGTTGTACTACCTAAGTTAAGGCGAGGTTGTAACGCTATGACCTCGCCCTAGTCTGGGTTAGAGCTCGGTTCAATCGGCATGCCCGTGGTGAATTACATCACCAACTACAACAATCACAGCAGAGAAAACAATCTCTCCATCCGCACCATTCCGAACCCTTGTTCTTCTTCTTAGTTTCCACCGCTGGGATCATTTGCGGGGGCTGGGTTTGCTGTTTTGGGATTTAGCTCTTTTTGTTCTTGCTTTTTAATTCTTGCTTAGAGGGGAAGGGCAATGAAGAGGACGTTGAGAGGAAGATAGATTTTGTATATATATGAGAAAGACTAAGAAAGGGAGTCGAACCTGATATTGAGGTTGTGCTTGAGGCTGAGGAGGGTATTGTGGCTGTGGTGGGTACTGCTGATATGGCTGCTGTGTACTTGGGACTTGATAATTTGGTGCGGGTGGGTAGTTTCCTCCTTGGGCTTGTGGTGTAGGATACTAGATATTGTTTGTTCAGAGTTGATGTTTTGCAAAGGGCGATGGGGATGGGAATTTTACACCGTATGGTTGAGGTTGAAATTGAGGCTGAGGCTGGGATTGGTAGTTGTGGGGGTATTGGTTTGCCTACTCTTCCATCAGCATCATGTTCTTTAGATCAAGAAGCAATATAGCGTACCATCCTCCTTCTAAGTAATACGCGTGAATTGTGTACTTGGTACACTGGGCGCTCGAATGAAGTTCTTGATTTTTGTGCTCAAGCCTTATCTTTTCTCCGCTATTTCATTTTTTGTATTTCTATTTATAGAAACATTATCGCCAAGATATGTCGTTTCACAATATTGCTCGATTCGGAAGAAAAAATGAGTTGTGATTGGTCGGATGGGGAATAATTGGTGCGCCACCATGTAGGGTTTCGGAGCTGGAAATTGTACTCGACTTGAGAGATTTGATAAGTTGGAGAAAGTGAAGGAAGTTTTGGGAACGAAGAAGAGAACTTAACTAGAGTTTTCGGTGTTGATATGAGGACCACGCTTAGTAGTGAGATTGTAGGGCTCGGTTTTGAGGTAAGTTTGTTGTTTGAATGATTGCTTACATGGGAACTCATGATGATTTGGTAGAGGGAATGTAGAGATTGAGAGGATTCGGAAATTTCGATTATTTGGAAGTAGCTTTTGGTTAATCTATTGGTTTGTATCTAAGTTAGTTGGGAAATCTTTGGTGGAGCTAAAAGAAAGGAGGACTTGGCACGTGACACACGAAATCTTTCATATGAGAAAGGAAAACCCACAGGAGTTTCTTTTTTGTGGACTTTAGAGGAATAATGTATCCTTATGAAATGGGGAAGTGACATAATATTCAAGTTTCAATTCTCCCTACAAGAAAAGGTTGCCTTCAGCTAAAACTATTTACTCGTTTCAAATCAAGCTAATACGTCATCAAAGTATTCTATAACTATTTCCACACAATACATACCGCTCTGCAATAAGCAAGAAAAAGAATAGGTTAGTTCCTATTATTTCAACTCCGGTTTCGTCAGCGCGAGTTTTCTATCTGCCAAACAATTAGAGACAAGAAACGAGCCCGCGACGTATCGGCTATCAAAGTGGACCAAAATTGGCAGGTTCTTATCCGCAAGGCTTGCAATAACGAAACAAAAATAGCCACGTCTATTCGTTTTATAGCGACGGAGTTTATTTTCTACATGTGGTTTGGGGATGGGTGGGTGAAAATGAAAAGTGGTTTTCTCCATGGCGGCACAGTGGTACAAGAAACGGCCGACACACTTCCCTCACAATCGAGATCCTTTATTTCTTGTGTCGCTCTTATGAGGGCGATTATTGGAATAGAGAAATGGTAAGGCCGAAGAATCTTTTTCCCATTCTAGTCCTTTTGGCAGTGGCACATACTACCAGAAACATGCTTTCTCAAAAAAGTGTTAGGCGAGAGCGCGAAGTTTTACACTAACAATCACTATAGTTCCAAAACGACTTCCACTCTCAGGCTAGATAGCTGTCAAGACCCAAGCACAGAACATTTCGGACTGCCACGACAATGGCATTGATGACGTGGATATTAAATCCCAATGTTTGAAATCGCTTCTAGAAGGGAGGGCGACCCATCAACTCAGAGAAACCAGCTGAAAAAATAGATTCTCAAAGACATGAGACCAACGATACAAGCTTCCAAAATACTGCTCGATTCAAGATTCAAGATTCAGGTCTTCTGAAAACGATGCTGACAAGAAAAGAAACACCACCAAAGTTACCGACGTTACACTCGCAGTTTGAAAACCGCAGGTCCGTTGAGCAAGTGACCTTCTCTCCGAGCAGATGTAGAGTATAGAAGCCGGAGGTGAAGGTAACACCTCAAGTGCAACTCTCTTCCACAATCCACAGAAGACGATGCCGCAACGAAACAATCAACGCCAGCTCAGTCTGGCTATGACGAAGGTATCAAGACCAGTGACACCGATGATAAAGTCCAATAACCATAACAGCAGAGTGCTGGGGTGAGGATAATTTCATGCCTCTGGAATAGCCGATCTCAATTCCAAACACGGGAAGGCTAGAACACATGCCACCTTTTCGAACTCGGTGTTCAATCTGGTAGAGGTTAAGGTGTCAGAACAACTGATACCGAGATAAAGTCCAACAACTGGAGCAGGATGCTTCAGTGAGAATGATTTAATGCGACTCATTTGATCACAGAAAAGTTGGAAGTGTTCGGACTGCTGTGATCGCTTGAAGGAGGTGCAGGAAGGAGATGGCGATGGCGGAGATGAAGGAGAGGTTGAGTGGGTTTCAATTTTTTGTATCTTAATTGATAATAAAATTGGCCCAAAACATGAGTGGGAACTGTGATTCGATATGAGATTGACGAACAGTTCGAGCAAGTGAGACTTACAGATGTATATTAGCCCGATTAATCCTTACCACGTAAAACCATCACCCTGCTCCAAAAACTCCGCAAACCCCGTCCCCTCACCAAAATCCAACATCAAATCATCCCCAAACTCCCCAATCCCCACCATGCCTCGCACAGCCCCTACTCCAACTCCCACACTAGGGTCCACCCTAACAGGATTCTCCATATTGCTCCTCAGTTGTAATATAAGCTTCCACATCGGCGTCTCCCTAACAGCCTGACTCTCATCGTCATAAAAACCAAAACAATACTCAACCATCCTCTGACCGCGGTTTTTATCGAGTTGTCTCTCGGCATGAGGGATTTCTGTGAGTACAATCGCGAGAGCGAGCCAGGGGATCTGGGAGGTGAAGAGCCAGTCCCAGGATAGGGTGCTAAAGGCTGTTGTGTGGTATTGGTGGGCTTCTAAAAGGGTTATGGCGGCAATGAAGACTCTAAAAGGGGTAAGTGAGAGGTGGGATGATAGGGGGATGGAGGCGGAGATGGAAGGGAACATTAAAAATCAGATAAAAGGGAAAGGGGTCAAGTGGGACTTACTGGTAGCGACCCCCTTCAATAGCATGTGATCTCGATTTCTCAGTTTGTCTCTGACGAATCGACAATCTTAAAGTCGCGAGTTTTATCTCTAGAAAGGCGACAATCACAGTATGGGATGGGTTACTGTTATCAACATCCCTCAAATACTTCCCCATAACAAAACTTTCAGTCTTCCGTATGACATCTTCCCTTTTCTCAAACTCCGTAGGTCCAATGTCGGCAAGCTCCCTAATACAATCCGAAATAGCCCTATAAACAAGCACAAAACTCATATCCCTCACCCCTTCCTCATCTCCCGGCGCATCAGCAGGTTTAGCAAACCGACTAGCATGCCAATCCCTATCATTCGAATTCTGGGGCGGTTTCGAATCCGCTTTTGTGGGGAGACAGGATTCAGAGCCATAAGAGTTTATAGCGTGTCCGTCAAGACAGGAGATGTAGTTGTAGATTCGACGACGGATGTTGCATACCCATGGGGAGTAAGGGAAGTGCGAGGGGTCGCGGTGGATTCCGAGGGTTTGCGAGAGGTTGGAGGCGATGGCGAGGAGGGAGACGGCGTCTTTGTAGAGGTTTTGTTGGAAGAGGAAGGTCTGGGTTTCTTAGCGATGATCAGGAGAAGGGGAAAGGGGGTTAGAGAAATACAATGTAGTGGAGAAGGGCGCCTAGACCATGAATAGCTTCTGTTTTCATGTAATTTATATTTGTCAATGCTGCTTGAGCGGAGAATTGGAAACGAGCTAAGACTGCGGGCTTCGGTGCTGAGAATATTTCTTGAACGAGAGTTGGTCGGAGGGTATTTATCGTGAGTAGGTAAATGCAAAAGAGCAGTGCCTCGAATTCCCGGGGTAACCCCAATGTACCGCGACGGTATTGATCCAGCTCTTTGGTAAATAATGTTTGATGGATGATTCTTGTGAAGGGGTGGACTCTTTCAAAGAAGTGCTTGCATAGTTTATTGCTTTCTTCGACTGTGGGGTGTGCCAGAATCAGGTGTGGGGGGATGGCTGGTGGTAATAAGGATGGCCATGGTGAGGGACTGTTGAGTGAGGACGAGGCTTCAAAGAGACGTCTTAAATCCTCAATCTACAGCCAATTAATATGCCAATTCTAATCATAGGAGAACCTGGCTGGCGAAAAGACTGTGTATGGAAGAGAATAACAGCCAGGAACCAGGGAGTTGAGAATGAATCTTGAATGAAATTTGAAAGATAGAAAAACCAAAACAACATAATTCAAGGACTTATGAAACGATGAGTCGCTGCAAGGGATCCGGGACTGTGGTCTCAAGGCACTCGCCCTTCTGAAATAGTCCCTAATCGTTCGAGCCATTTTAGGACGATTGAACATATTACTCGAGTCTCTGTTCAACGACAGGAGTAGAGTTAAGATGTTCTACACTTCGCTAGTCAAAGAGTCTCGTGAACAAGAGCTACGGCTATGACGCGAATTAGGGGAATATTGAGATTGCTGCAAGGAGAGAGAGGGCAAGGTTTCGAGATAAAAAGGAGGAAAGCTGTCTTGTCTTGCTTGAAAGCAAACTATATAAGCAAACAGAAGCATTGGGAGGATTGAGGAAAGGAAAGCCTCGTAACCAACCTCAGGAATCAAGCCCGGCCAAAAGTCGGCATCATGATAAGCACTACATCCTTCCTGGAACCAAATCTGCCCAACAGGACTTGTCGAGTTCTCGGTCGCAGCAGCAAACGATGAAGATATATTTTCCTCGTACGACGAGTGTGAAGTTACCCGTACCAGTGGCGAAACTCCGGGGCGTTGGCGTTGGCGTTGGGCCGGCGCTTGCGGGGCTTCTCCCGCGTCACTGCTAGTACTGGTGCTGGTACTCATCATGGCCGCCATCATCTTCTCCAACACAGCCAACCGTTCACGCAAATCCGCATCTGACGATGCCATCGCAGGGCTCAATCCATCGACTCGATTACGAGTATCCGGGCTTTCGTATGCGCAGAGCTGTTTGGAACGCCTACAATTCGAACACGGTCGCGATCGGTCGCATTTGATCTTGCGTTTGCGACACGAAATACATGGCTTTCCATGCGCGCCCACCAACGTTTCGCTGTCCATCTCCATCTCCATCTCGAGGGAGTTCACAATATGATGGTGTTCAATCGCGAGGCAAACGAAAAGAGAAGGAAGGAATTGGCCCAGCCTCGAAGCCCACGATCGATCAGACAAGCCGAGGGAGGAGAAATGACGATACTTCGCACGAACGGGCATGGCAGATGAAAAGACAGACCAAAAGTTATGGGCATGGCGGAACCGCTTACCTTGCCGCACGTGAACGTTGGCATCGGCAGAAGAAACATGGGAAGCTTCTAATGGGACGAACTGGCATCATCTTCAACCCCATGCCGCCCACGATACAGAGGAGAGGGGAAAGAAAGATGGAATACTCGAGACTTGCGCTTGGGAAGAAATTACGCCTCCCTTGGATGGATCTATATCCCAATAGAAGGGATCCATTAACCCCGGCAACATACACATATTCCCACCTCATAATTTCCTCGCCGCCTATTCGTTCAACTTCATTCCCGCCCCAGTTATATGTTCTTGAGGTCTTCAGCAACCATTGCCGGTACGCTTTGCAAGACATTGGGTCCCTTTGCCTCCCATCCAAGCGCATGGATCCGGTCGGAGCGACTTCGACAATTTCCTCCCCAGAGCACAGAACCCCATGGGTGTTGTTTAGTGGCATCCTCCACCGAAATCGAGTCGACATCTGCGGTCTTTATGACGCCCTGCTCGTACAAGGCCCTGGAGATAGCTACGGCGATATCACCCCATTTCTATTTTGGAATTAGATGTGAAGACAAGTTGTTGAAGTAGGGTTTCAAACTTACAAACTCTTCCGCCTCGACGAAATAATACCCCTCATTTCCCCACTGGGCTTTTCCGCCTTGGGGCTTAGACCCCTCTTCGGCCAACAAGATGATAGCATCAGCTACATCATCGACATGGACCGCTATCCGGTGTTAGTTGTTTCCTTTATATCACCGGGATCTCTTACCATCCCAATTGTTCCGACCTTCGCCAATTTGGAATCCCTTGCCCCGTTTAAGGATGGCCGCCGTAAGCATTGGAATTTGGGCACTGTTGACCTTGATAGGACCTTTTCCAATTCCATGGATCAATGGCGGAGAAATGATTGCTGTGCGAACAGAAAACTTCTTCTGGGCTTCGAGAACGGCCTTTTCCACGTCGCGATGAATATGGCCTTCTTCCGGCAACGAAGTAACCTCTGCTAGATCCGCGATGTCGTGGTAAATCTTGTCAGAGGGTTGGCCTGCTTATGTTAGCAGATTGCAAGTGCAAGCTTGGGAGAGCAATTTACCATATCCATTTGGGACGTCATGAAGCATTCCTGTACCGCTGACATGGATAACTCGCGCGGGGTTTGGCTTCTTCAAACTCGCTCCTTCAATGATAGCCAAAGCTCCCGGAACATGATCGGAAGATGCTAGTTCTGTTCCTCGTTAGATTCTTCTCTGGGATTTGGATGGGAATCCCATACGCAAAACCACATCAGCCTTAGAAGCTTCTCTAATGAGCAAGTCTCTGTCATCCAAGTTCCCAATCACAGTTTCAATCTTGGGCCAACGAGAAGTCACAATGTCCTTCTGGGCTTGTGTTCTCACAAGCGCCTTTACTTTGTTAGCTGATATGTCTTAGTAACGAGAACCTTGTGGATTGCATACCAGTACATCCCAATCAGGATGTTTCTCAATCATTCGAACCGCGACATTACCGCCGAGGTAACCCGCAGCGCCAAGTATGAAAACTCTAGGTGAGGTAGACATGTCTATTTTGTATGTGTAAATGTTTTCTGTTGTGCAAAAAAATTATCAGGAAAGTCGTTCGAGCTTTAGAACGAGTCACTGTATTCGATGGATGCAATGGTGCTCTCCTACTCCAGATTTCCTCCCCTTCTTATACTCTTCCGACCGGCTCGTTGTTGCACCGCTTTATGACATTTTTGGTAATCCAAGATTCGAATTTGATGTGTTCGCATGAATTGGGGGTCTAAAATATCGACAGATTCATCAGCGTGCGCCGGCGAGGGGAGCGAGATCTCTCTAAAGATAATGATTCTTGAAGTTGGACGGCGAGTGGTTTCGTTGCGGCGAGATCTCGCTGATTCGGCGCGCTCGCCGAGAATATTTTGGGCCTCTGAAAACTTGGATTTAGCTCGAATAGCGAAATCTAAATAGATGGACTGTTGTTTAGTAGCTATTAAGATTTTGTTCTATATATTTTTCTAGAGAATTTTCTGTATATAGTTTTAGACGTATTGTTGCTGTTTTGTTAGAATGCGGAGAGAGGACTTGTTCCTCGTTGCCGAATCCCGAAGGCTGGCCGACCATGCAGATGAATAGTCGCTTGTGTCATCGGTAAGCAACTCGCATCAACTACATGTACTAGGATGACGATAAGTTGAGTAGTCATTCTCTTTTCCGCTTGATTTGTCCAAAACTTTATTTGACCTGTGAGCGATTTCTTGTTATGACTTCATCAGTTCATATTTGCAGGTATAGTACTTAGTAACCCCAGCCGAGCGAAACCTGAATTGAACATCTACCGGTCCCTCTCACTTAAGTCGAGCGTATATAGTTCTCCTTTACCCCCTTGTGAAAGGACATTTACAAGTCTTCAATACTCTCGATACAAACCTAACTTCTCAACTTCCTCAAAATCCTCAACCGCAAACCTCAAAATGGCCGACCAAAAAGCCCAAGAAGCCCATTGCCAAAATGCACTCAACAATACTCCCGCTCCAAATGTAAACCTCCTCCTCTTCCCTCCCATCCAAAACTAACACCACCAGACCTCATACTACACACCCCTCCAATCCCCTCCCTCCGGCACAGCCATCGCTAAATCCGGATCCTCAATCCCTAAAATCTTCCAACCTCTCAAGCTACGTGGACTAACACTTCACAATCGTATCTTGGTGTCTCCCATGTGTCAATACTCCTCCGACAATGGGAAACAGACGTTCTGGCATCATGCCCATCTGGGAGGAATTATTTCCAGAGGTCCGGGGTTGACGATTTTGGAGGCTACTGCTGTGACTCCTGAGGGGAGGATGTGAGTTTACTTTCCTATTTTTTGCTGTTTTCTTTTTTGTTTTTTGGTTGCTTTTGGGAGGGTAATATATGTTTTGAACATTGATGAAAATGGATGACTGAGATATTCCATAGTACTCCAGAAGATGCGGGATTATGGGAAGATAGCCAGATGGAACCACTTAAGAAATTGGTGGAGTTTGCGCATAGTCAGGGTCAGAAGGTGGGGATTCAGTTAGCGCATGCGGGGAGGAAGGCTAGTACTGTTGCGCCGTGGATTAACAGGAAGGCTGTTGCTACTGCTGAGGTGAATTTTTCCCCTGTTTTTTTTGTGCCTTGAGAGGGGGGTTGGAAACGGGAGAGCTGTTTGTGCTAATTAAAGTATTAGGTTGGTGGATGGCCTGATCGAGTTATTAGTGCTAGTGATGAGGCGTTCGATGCGCCTCATTCTTGTGTGCCTAAAGCTATGACTCTGGAGGATATCGAGAGTTTCAAAAAGTCGTTTTTGGAGAGTGTTCATAGATCTTTGAAGCTTGGGTTTGATGTAAGTTATTCCTCTTTGGGTTCTTAGAGGGCTTTTTACTGATGGGTGTTTGGTGAAGGTTATTGAGATTCATGCTGCGCATGGGTATTTACTTCACTCCACGCTCTCGGCTGCGACGAATAAACTCCCGGCTCCTTACTCGGGGTCCCTTGAGAATCGGATGAGGTTGCTTCTTGAATTGACTGCTCTTGTTCGTGAGGCTATTCCGGAGACTATGCCCTTGTTTGTTCGAATCCCGGGTTCAGATGTACGTACTCTCAGAGATCTCTTCGTCCCTTCCCTTCTACCCTACTAACAAACCCCCAGTGGATGCCCCCAGAGTCAAACAACTGGGAAATCAAGCAAGCAATCGCCCTCTCCCTCGCCCTCTCGAAAGCTGGAGTTGACTTCCTAGACGTCTCCTCCGCAGCCCTCATGCGCGAGCAAAAAGTCATCTCCGGTCCCGGCTACCAGGTTCCCTTTGCGGCAGCTATCAAGAAAGCTCTTGAAAAAGAGGGCATGGCGGACAGGACTAAGGTTGGAACTGTGGGCATGATTACTAGTGGGAAACAGGCCGAGGGGTATCTTGAGGATGGAAGCGCTGATGCGGTGCTTGTTGCTAGGGCTTTTTTGAAGAGTCCGGCGTTGGTTTGGGATTGGGCTGCTGAGCTTGGGGTGGATGCTAGAGTTGCTAATCAGATTGGGTGGGGGTTTGGACAGAGGCCTGATGGGGGTGTTGGTGGGGAGGATGCTGCTGCTTCTAAATGATGAAGGCCTATGGCATAAGGCAGGGAAGGGTGGTGAATAGATATCTTGAATTGAAATTACTTGCAGGTTGGGTTTGATGTATATTTGTGGACGGGTTGCTGCCCTTTTATTCTTCTCTGCGCTGAGCGCTCTATGATGGGCTTCATAGTAAAGTATATGTACTCTCGTAGCTTCTTTTTCATTCTCTTCTTTGCAGGGTCACTTATTCTCTTAAATCCCAGCCCTATCATCAAACTTTTTTTTAATTCGCAATTTACGGGTTGGAAGTCAAGGTATTATATTACCAGGGGAGCTCAATTTCTACTGCCCACGGTCCATATCCTTACTTACAATTACCTCGAGGCTCTTGGGCCTTTCTAGCACCGCAGATTATCAAGTTGCTCCAACAATATTTATACCTTTAACATGTCTTCAACGGATTAAACTAGTGTCGAATATTTCCCTATTGTCGATTTCTAAGCTTCCTTTCATCCTCCGCGTTTCTTAGGAAACTACTTCTTTTTCTAGGGGCTCGATCCGTACTCTTCTCGTTCTTTTCCGTCATTCCATCGAGATGAGACGAGAGAGCAAATTTTGGGCATGCCGAGGGAAGATCCCCAAACCAACATGTCTGGGAGAGCCCCGGGTTCTAACTTCCTCATGGTACCTAAGTCTTGTCAGATTCGTGTTTTTATTAACGAGCGGGGCGGAGCGAGGGGAACTTTTGTTCAAGAATGTTGGTGTGAATGGGCCAATTTCAACTTATTTTAGGGCCTGTTTGGCTTGCTATCAGATAATATTAAATTATCTAATAAATATGCCGGGACCTTTTAAAAGTGGCTCGGCATATATTTATTTAATTATCCAATTATCTAATAATAAATTCCATAATCGTTTAGCTCTTTATTACAATTATCGGTAAGATTGATAATAGCCCCTGGTACTAGTATTAATAGTAGGAGGATAAAATATATGCTAGAAAAGATTCTAATTATCGTGGTTTTAACAATAATAGGATAATTACTTTTTTTAGTAAGGATAATCTTTTAAATAATTATTAGATTATTTAGCTAAAGAATCTAGCTTAAAAAATATGCGGGCCAAACGATTCGGCATATATTAAAGTGTTGAATATAGTAAATTATCCGTTATTATTATGATGCCTTTTTGGTGGTGCATATACTAAATTATCCAAAAAATATGCCAGCCAAACAGGCCCTTAGGTCATTGCTCGCCATAGATATTAAAAGCGGCAGTAGATACATTAGGTCCGCACCTGACTAGCTAGGTACCTAGCACTTGTTGTTCTAGCTTTTCCAGGTTCCAAAGTAATTACTCTAAACACTCGGAACACTTTGAAACATTGACCTAGGTGTTTTAGAACAACCAAGTTCAATTGTACTTAATTATTTAGTCGTTGATAGTTAGAATTTACTGCCACTTTTAATATCCACTGCGAGGATGGGTTGGATAGTAGGTATCGAGACTTCCCCTTTTTAGTATTTTAAACTTGTAAGGTTTTTGAATGGAATTTATTCACCTTAAGCATGCGTACTCGGCTAAAAGCAGCCTTTCTAAGCAGCGGTTCTTCTTCTATAGTCTAACCACCTTAAAGCTAGATCTTATATAAGATCCTAGATTTTAGATTTTTCTAATAATAAATAAATATTAGATATTCTATAATAAACCTTACTTATCTAGTATCTAATAAAAATTATTATAAACTCTCGCTTTACTAGTATCTAATAAAAATTATTATAAACTCTCTTTCTACTAGTATCTAATAAAGATTATTATAAACGCTTACTCTTCTAGTATCTAATAAAAATTATTATAAACTCTCTTTCTACTAGTATCTAATAAAGATTATTATAAACGCTTACTCTTCTAGTATCTAATAAAAATTATTATAAACACTTACTCTTCTAGTATCTAATAAAAATTATTATAAACTCTCTCTCTACTAGTATCTAATAAAGATTATTATAAACTCTTACTCTTCTAGTATCTAATAAAAATTATTATAAACTCTTACTCTTCTAGTATCTAATAAAAATTATTATAAACGCTTACTCTTCTAGTATCTAATAAGAATTATTATAAACGCTTACTCTTCTAGTATCTAATAAAAATTATTATAAATACTTACTCTTCTAGTATCTAATAAGAATTATTATAAACTCTTACTCTTCTAGTATCTAATAAAGATTATTATAAACTCTCTCTCTTCTAATATCTAATAAAAATTATTATAAACTCTTTCTTTTCTAGTATCTAATAAAAATTATTATAAACTCTCTCTCTTCTAGTATCTAATAAAAAATATTATAAACTCTCTCTCTACTAGTATCTAATAAAAATTATTATAAACGCTTACTCTTCTAGTATCTAATAAAAATTATATCTAATAAAAATTATTATAAACTCTTACTCTTCTAGTATCTAATAAAAATTATTATAAACTCTCTCTCTACTAGTATCTAATAAAAATTATTATAAACTCTCTCTCTACTAGTATCTAATAAAAATTATTATAAACTCTCTCTCTACTAGTATTTAATAGAAATTATTATTAACTCTTTTTCTACTAGTATTTAATAAAAATTATTATAAACGCTTTCTTTACTAGTATCTAATAAAAATTATTATAAACTCTCTCTCTACTAGTATCTAATAAAAATTATTATAAACTCTCTCTCTACTAGTATCTAATAAAAATTATTATAAACGCTCTCTTTACTAGTATCTAATAAAAATTATTATAAACTCTCTCTCTACTAGTATCTAATAAAAA
>LLCB01000667.1:0-13258 GCA_001414345.1 Hymenoscyphus infarciens | reverse complement strand
ATAATTAAGAGCTTACTTCTACTTCTAGTATACTAATTAAAAAGAAGTTAGTAGATCTATATAAAATATACTTTACTTTATATACTTTTATACTAGTAGAAGAGCTCTTAATTAATTCTTTTAGTAACGATAATAGTAAAGACGAAGATAATAAAGATATACTATCTTAAGTAAATACTACTATTAAAAGATAACTATAAGAAGAGAGAGTATATAATTATAAGCTTAAAAAGAAGAATAAATTAGAAGCTATATAAAGCTATCTTTTATAAGTATTTATACTATAAATCTTATTATCTATACTCTATAAAAGTATATTATATTTTAAAGAGTAAAAAGAGCTATTATATAATATCTTAGAATAATATTAAGACCTAGGTAAATTATATACTTATAAAAGCTTTAGAAGTCTTTATTACTACTTCTTTATAGAATTAGATTACTAGCTTTTATAAAGAAAATAAGAAGATAAAATAAAAAAAGAGTAGTACTTAGAAAGAAACTAAAAAGAAGAAAAAGAATACTTCTCTCTTTATAGTATAATCTATTAATATTTAGAATTTTTATTAACTTTAACTATAATATTAACCTTTATATATACTACTACTATAAAACTATAGAGTATATAGATATATACTACTCTCTAGTATATACTTATATACTAGAAGAAAGCTTTCTTATATATTCTATTATTATAATAATTCTATTCTATAATTCTTATTCTTATATTTTTTAAATACTAATAATATAATAAAAGTCTTTAAGAAGTTTATACTTTAAGAGATAGATAATACTAATAAAGTATAAGTAATATAAGATATAATTCTATAGATCTATAATAAATTTATTAGAATTAAGTAACTTAAAACTAGCTATAATAGTAACTTCCTAGTTAGTATAAGTAGTATAAAAAGAGAGATTACTAAGCTTATTAAAGAATTAATCTCTAGCTTTAAAAGCTTATATAAGAATTATATAGTAGTATAGTAAGAACTTATTACTTTAGTATAATAATATTAAATTAGTAATATATAAAAGAAGATAAAGAGAGATATAATATAAGAGAAGAAGAAAGATATAAGAGTAGATAATAATAGACTCTTTTTTAATAGATCTAAGTAATTTAATAGTATAATAGATAATAGATACTTTAAGAGCTTTTAAAAGAATATTTTTAAGAGTTTTTTAAAAACTTTTATAAGACGCTTTAGAGTATATTAGTAAGTAATACCTAGGATAATTTTATAAATAATATCTAGAATAAATTAAAAAGTTAAAAAAAGAGCTATAAATTATTTAGATTAATAATAGAAATATATTATATATATTCTCTTACTAATTCTATTCTTTCTTAAAATAATTACTTAGATATATTTTATAAAAAGAATATATCTTTAGTAAACTATATTCTAAGTACTTATCTTTCTATTTATCTCTTATTAAAATAATCTTAAAACTCTACTAAAAATACTTAGATCTAGTATTTACTATAAGTATACTAGTACTCTTAAAGTAAGTCTTAGCTCTTCTAATAGTATCTATCTATATACTTACTTCTCTAATAGTCTATTTAAGAGATAGCTAGTATAAAGTAAACTTCTTTCTTTTTCTTTTATAATATTAATATATAGAAGCTTTTAAATTACTAAAGCTCTCTTTAGTAGAATTAAAGTCTAGTAAGTAGAGAAGTAGAAACCTAATTAATACTCTCTTATACTAGTATACTTTCTTAATAATCTTCTTACTTAAGTAGTAGATAGAGCTATTATTTATAATAATTACTAATTATAAGCTTTAAAAAGAATTATAAAGAGATAAAAGCTCTTTAATAATAAAGCTAGCTTTTATTAGTAAAATAAGTATAAAAGAGAGAGAACTTACTCTTTAATAGTATTACTATTACTTACTACTATATATTCTTTAATAGTATATACTACTAGTATAGATAGTCTATCTCTACTTTAAAGCTATTATTATTTCTTTACTTAAGTACTACTTTTACTCTATTTATAGTAGCTATCTTTTATATAATTATTACTTCTAAACTTATTAATTAATACTAATTACTTAGCTTTAAATTCTAATATTATATATTAATACTTATTTCTAAGCTCTTAGTTTCTTTAAAAAGCTACTATTTTAAGACTCTTTCTTATATATTAAATTCTTTAAAAAGCTTTTATAGTAGTAGATTAGTAGACGTAGTTATTATATATCTTATATAAAAACTCTATAATTTCGTCTTAATAATATTAAAGGCGTTTCTCTAAAAGAAGCTTTACTACTACTAGTATCTTCTAGAATATAATATCTTATTAACTACTAGAAAGTAATTTAGAAAGTATAATATATTTAATAAGCTTCTAATAGTAGTATATTATTTATAGAGAGTAAGAGTATATATATAAACTAATTATTTATAGAATTATAGTGTTTTAGTACTCTATCTCTTATATAGCTTAGTATAGTTAGTTTTAATATTTAAATAAGTATATATTATAACTACTTAAAAAATTAATTATATAAACTAGAATATAATATAATATTTTTAAGCTACTTATCTTAGTATTTAAGCGTATAGTTATTAGATAATATATATAGAGGCTAATATAAGTTCTAGTAGCTAGTAGTGTTAAGTACTTATTTTAGTATTTCTAGAAAATCACGTTTTTAAAGTAGGACGTATATACCGCTATTTCTAAAGATATTTTATAAAATATTTTATAAGATATTTTATAAGATATTTTATAAGATATTTTAAAAGATATTTTAATAAAAAGAAATAAGAGTTAGGAAAAGTTCTCTATAGTTTTTATTTAATATTTATTATTATTATAATAATTAATACCTTATCTTTATTATTCTTTTTTAAGGTCTTAATTTTACTATATTAAAACCTATACTATTTAGTTATTTAAAATTTATATTATTTAGTTGTCTATTATTTAAGTATCTATTATTTAATTGTTTACAAGTTATATTCTTCTTAAATTAAATACTTATATAAAAAGATATTTTATTTTTATACTACTTTTTAGAAATATATTATAAGTAGATTTTAAAATAGCTTATTATAAATTCGTTACTAGATATACTTATTAATAGCGTTTCTTAAATTATATTTATCTTATAAAGTCTCCTATGCTAAATCTATACTATAAACTAATTTAATATTTTTCTTTATAAAGTCTCTCTTCTAGTCCTTTTTATTTAATATTCTTATTAGTATCCTAGGCTCGCTCCTACACTCTCTAATAGCTTTATAGCTTATAAATAGATATACGATTATTTAAGAACGTCTAGCTAAAATACTATTTAAATAACCTTCTTATTAGGCTTAGTTAGAAGAGTTTCTTAAGTAGATAGGATGTGTAATATCTACTAGGTAAGGTTATATTCTATATTATTTTAATATAGTATTATATACTCTATCTTACCTAGTCTTAAAAAGTAGAATCGGCAAGTTAGAGGTCTTTACTTATATATTAAAAGTATAAAAGCTAAGTTTCCTCTACTTATAGAGATTAAGAAATGTTATCTTATTCTCTATTCTACCTAATATTAATATACTAGATACCTCTATATTGTTTCTATCTATAATCATAAATACCATATTATAGCTAAGATATTCGAGTTTTTCTACTTATAAAAACTTTAGTACGTAGAGCTGTTTAGTTTAATAGAGAACCTATAATATTATAGTATAAAGACTTTGCTTCTACTACTATTTTAGTATATCTAGTAAACTCTCTCTCTTACTAAACTAGTACTTTCTTAGTATATTTAGATATACTTTAGCTACTATCTTTAGAATATAGTAGAAGGTAACGAAATATTTCTAAATAAGGCTTTATCTTATCTAAAGCTCTTTTTTTCTAGCCCTTCTTCTCTTCTTAATTTAACTAATAGTATTAATAGATAAGCTAGCTAACTCTCTATCCTCTAGACATCTTATTATTAGGATCCTTAAACCGATTTTTAATCCTCTTATATATATCTAGGATTTCGTTAGCTCTCTCTAACTAGAATAAACTCTACTCTAATATACTCTAGGTCCTTAATGCCTAGTAGGCTAGTAGCTTCCTCTATACCTTTATAAATAGTTCGTCTATCTTAAACCTCTTCTTAAATATATTATCTATATTAAAAGTACTATATTATTCTTAAATCGCTTCTAAATTACTAGTTAACATATTAACTACTACTCTAACGTATTATTTAATATCTTTTAAAAGACCCTTCTAGCGTGTTACTATATCTCTCTAAGTAGGCTTAGAATATAGAGAACTCTCTCTTAAACCTATTACTATAATAAGATATTTCTATATTATAATTAGATAAATTTAGCTTTTTAGTAATAATAAAAAGACGTTTTTACTTATTTAATATAGTATAAAGAGAACTAGACAACTAGTAGCTATATAGTTAGTAGGAATTATATAGCAGCTAAGAGGCTTAAGTTTTATTACTTATCTAGTTAGAGTAGAAGGTGTTTTATTAGAAGAGAGATAGAGAGAGAGTTAAGAGGAGTTAAGAGAAGTTAGAAGAAGTTAAGAGAAGTTAGAAGAAGTTAGGAGAAGTTAGAAGGAGTTAGAAGGAGGGAAAGATACTAGTATAAATAGTAGATATTTAAGAAGCCTAGTAAAAGCTAATAGAAAGTACTATACTAAGTATAATAGTAGCTAGTTTATATATAAATATATATATAGTTTTAGAAGGGAGTTTTATAGGGTTTACTTAACGCTACTAAGCACCTACACGTACTAGGTCGCTCTTTTAAAGAGTATATTTTATAATTAGTCTTTAAGATTATTAACTATAAAACACTAGAAATAAGTTAAGTTCTAGCTTAAAAAAGGAAAGGGTTTATAATATAAACTCTAATAAACCTACTACTAAGGACGTATATACTTTTATATTATACTTAAAAGAAAGGTTATTTCTTAGACTTAAACTCTAGAATAACTAGATATCTAGAACTAAGATAAAAGTTTTCTAATTTCTTAAATTCCTTATTCCTAGGTATAAGATATATTATAGCCTACTTAGCTAGTTATATACTAGAAAGATAAGACATAAAGACTAGCTTTATACTAGATGTTTAAAGAGTATAGTAATTATAACATAAACTTCGTTATAAGTAGTTCTTTATAGTATTTTATACTCTAATAATAGTAATTAAGTATTAAGTAGTAACTAAATTTATAATCAAATCCTTTTCTAGGCTCTAATTAGTAGTAAACTTTATATTTTATTAGCTCTATTATAAGTAGATAGATAGTATAGCCTATACCTAATACTAAATGTCGATTTCTATGTCTATTAAATATTAAACTTCTAGAAAGAAACTAAGAATAGATATAGATACTATAATAGTTACTAGGCTCTAAGTATAGAAGGAAACGAATCTTATACATCTTATAAGAAGCTTTTAACAAGGTTTACTATAGTAGGACCTTAGAATATAGAAGATAAACAATACCCTTTGTATTAATAGATTTAATTTTAATAAAATGTTAAATAATTCTTAATATTAACTCTCTTCTTAAACCTAATAAGTAATTATTATATATATATACTAGTATAATATTATTATAAAAGTACGAAGAAATAAGAGATAGTAACTTAATAATTTATATAAAGAGCTTAGTATTAGAGAATCTCTCTTAAAGGACGTTTACTAAGATTTTATATAACTTTATTAAAGTAAAATCAATAACTTTATATAAGTAAAGAGGTAAACATAGAAAAAGCAAGGCTATGCCTAGGTTATTAGAGAAAGAGACTAACGATAAATTTAATAGTATAAATTAATAAGTAAGTAGCTAGATCTTAAATAGAATAGCTATATCTCCTCGCGCTAATAGAACTTCTAATCTTAGTATATACTAAAGTATAAATAAGAGGAGGAGGAACATATACTTAATTACCTTAGTAGGATTCTAAAGGATAAAAGGTATAAATTATAAAGTAGAATCTAACTCTTATATAGTACTTTTATAAACTACTAAGAATAGTATATCTTAGACTATTTAAATAGGATTCCTTTAGAAAAGAGGTATAAGTTATAGAATTAACTCCTAGGTAGTTCTTCTATATATCTTTAAGAATAAGCGCTTATAAAGTACTAATCTTAATAGAAACTAATATATCCTTCTATTCTTAACTATACTAATAATAAATTCTAATAGCTAGATACTAATCTATAAGAGTAAGGCAACTCCTCTTTACTTAATAAGTTACTAGATACTAAGTAAGGTAACTCCCCTTTACTTAATAAGTTACTAGATACTAATTAAGATAACTCCTCTTTACTTAACAAGCTAGTACTAGTAGATAATAAGTTATAACTACTAGAGTCTAACTAGTATAGTAACTCTCTTATACTTAACGAAAACCTATATTTAGTTAACTAGTATTCTTATATATATATATTAAATAATAGCTTATACTTAGAGGCTCTAAAGAATATTCTTACTAAGGATATTAATACTCTTTTTAATTAGAACTACTAAGATTTTAAAGTATAAACTATAGTAAGTAGTAGATAGAGATCTTTAAAAAGAGAATTAGAATAGGAGTATTAGTTAGAATAAATCTAGAATTAATTAGTTAGTAGTTATCTTATAATAATAGCTAGAGTACTATCTAGGTTTAAGTACGTATATATTAAAATTTACTCCTTATTAGTATATCTTAATCTTTTACTTTAGTATTAAAATTAACATACGCTCTTTTCTATTAAAAGTATTATATACTTTACTTAACTTTATAACTAAGGAGTAAAATAATCTTAACTATTTCTAACTTACTACTAATCTATCTAAGTAGATTATCTTAGGTAAGTTTAACTAAAAGATTCTACAATTTACTCGTATTATCCTTTATAGATACTAATCGCGGTTATATAGTAGGATATTACTACGTACTAGCGTAGAAGATTATTCTAGTTTAAAGTCGGCTCTCTTAGCTTTTACCCTAGATAATAAGGTATAAAGTAATTCTAATAATAACTTTAATACTATTCTTAACTATAAGTTAACCGATAATCCTTATTATATCCTAAAAGTCTATAGCTATACCTTTAATATCCTAATTCACTACTTTCTACTATATATATAACATTATACTCTAAAGGCTACTAAATAATGTAATAAGTTTATTTAGAAGTACTTAGAGCTTTACTTAATAGCCGCTAGATTTAAAGCCTCTATTAACCTTTTTTAAAAGAAGTTAGGTAACTAAAAGGATATAAATACTAAGGTTAAGATATAGAAGGAGGCTAAGAGAGAGAAATAAGATTAAGATACCTTTAAATCTATATATTAATATAATTAATATTTCTATACTATCTTTACTTATACTTTATAGTTTAAGAGCTTCTAGAAGGCTACTAATAACAAGGCTACTAATAAGATTTATAATATTAATACCTATATTACTAGCCTTAAGCATAAATATTACTAGTCTTTAAAGGAGAACCCTAAGATTATAGTTTAAATACTTAAGTAAAAGTAATAATACTATTAGGCTAAGCGTCTATACTATATATATTAAGAAGAAACAATTATTACGAAATTAGAAGAGGATAAGAGTAATTTTATAGAATAGGCTACTAAGTATACTATTTATAGTAGGTGGATTTAGCCTTGTACTTAGGCTATTTACTTAGTACTATTCTAGGTTCTTTAATATAGAATCTATATATATATAGTATATAAATATATAGATACTAGTAATATAGAGATATTTAAGTATATAGGGATATAGACATATAGAGATATAGGTATATAGAGATATAAGTAGATAGCGTTTTTTTATAATTATTACTATTAGAAGTAATAGAGAGTAAGAGAGGTCTAGGTTCTTTTTAAGATATAAAGTATTTAAGTTTTATAGAATATATATAATTAATTACTAGTGTTAATTCTTAGTAGTATATAGTAGTATTCTTCACTTCTTTACTAGAATAGGAAACTATTATAAGTATAATAAAAAGTAGTATAGCTTAAAAGCTAGGTATATCTATCTAAATATTAAAAAATAACTCAAAACACACTTAGTAATATATTAGTTTTATTATAAGAGTAAAGTACTATATAGTAAGAAGTACTAGTAATTTTCTAGTATATAAAGGCTTCTTTACTAGTACCTACCTTACGCTTTTCTACCTTACTTCTTTCTATTACTAGCTAGCTTATTAATATTAATACTTAGTTTATATAATATCTCTAATCTGTTTAATATCTTTTTAAGTTACTCTTATTTAATAGTTAGATTAGATTTAGCTAAACCTTAACTTAATAACTCCCTTCTAATTATATCTAACTTATTAATAAGGGCTAGGTGTTTAGTAGATAGTATAAGGTTATTAATAAAGGCTAAGTGTTTAATAGATAGTATATTCTCTTCTATCTCTATTAGTTCTAAGAGGTTATTAATAAGGGCTAGGTATTTAGTAGATAGTATATTCTCTTCTATCTCTATTAGTTCTAAGAGGTTATTAATAAGAGCTAGGTGTTTAGTAGATAGTATATTCTCTTTTATCTCTATTAGTTCTAAGAGGTTATTAATAAGGGCTAGGTATTTAGTAGATAGTATATTCTCTTATATCTCTATTAGTTCTAAGAGGTTATTAATAAGGGCCAGGTGTTTAGTAGATAGTACAAGGTTATTAATAAGGGCTAGGTATTAGAAGAATAAAGCTAGTTCTATTTGTTTAAGAGAGTTATCAACAGTGTTCAAGTATTAGAAAGATAACGCTTATATATATTATTCTATTTCTAAAGGAGCTAGGTCTAGACTAGAAGCTTTATATACTTCTTAGAATATAGTACTAAGAGCTATAAGAGGAAGAGATCGCCTTCTAATTACTAATTTAGTAGAGATTACTTTAAATAGTATTTTAAATTTTTTAAAGTAATTATTTATAATAATTACTAAGTAATACACTATAATTAAACTAAATCTTCTAGATTTTTAAGATTTTACTAGATCATCTAAGAGAATAAGGTTTTCTAAGATAAAGAGAGATACTTATTAGTAACTAATTAGTAATAGAGTATTCTAAGTTTAAACCTCTAAGATAATATATATAGAAATTATCTTAGTTTTTAAGACTTCTTAATTTTATAGTTTAAGCTAGTATAATTAAAATAGTAGTATATATAGTATTAATTCTATCTCTTAAGAATACTTAGAAGCGAGTTTTAGATCGTTTTTTAGACTTCTTATAAGACGTAGGTAGCTATTATTACTTATTTAATATACGAGTTTTATTAGTATAAGCCTAGGTAAAGGAAGAGGAAGAGGCAGGTCTAGGCTATAGGTTATAGAATATAATCAGGATAGAGATCTTTGCTTTTAGCTTACTACTATACTAGAATACTAAAGACTTACTATTTAGTAGATAAATTAGCTAAATCCTTTAAAAATAATATAAATTTACCTTTACTAGCTTTTAAAGGTTATAGCTTATAAGAGTATATATATAAGCTAGCCTATATTATTATCTCGTACTAATAGGTTATTATATAGTAGGATATATATAATATAGTTCAAAGTATACTTCTAACACATACTATATAAGAGATAAGTTTCGTAGATAGCTTTATCTTTAGTAATTTAATTATTAGAATATAATAGAAGCTACTAAATTATATACTTAATTATAGTTAAGTACTTAAGGGTCTAATTTAGAGAGTAGATATATAATCTCTATAATTCTTATAGAATCGCCTAGATCGATCTCTTTTATAGGTTTATAGAGAAGGAAAGAAAAGACGATATATTATTAGTATATTATTAAGTATAAGGTATACTAGGTAAGTAGGTAGGTGTTAAAGGAAGGAGAGAGGAACGAAGTTAGTATACGTGGCTTTTATAGTTCTTCTAGACTAGATACTTTAAAACCTCCTATCTCTACTAGATAAGCTTATAAATTCTACCACCTTTAGTAACTATAGGTTTAATTCTCTACTTCTATATAAAAGAAAAAACTTCTTTACGTCTCTATACTATCTCTATCTAGAGTATCTATTAATTCGAAAACACTTTAAATCCTATTCTTATCTAAAACTACCTCTCTAAACTTACTCCTAGCTTACTCTTTCTACGCTATTTTTCGGTTTTTAGACTTTATTTATATTAGAGCAGCTTAATAACTAAACTTAAATAGCTAAGAGGACGACGCCTATAGTAAGGTAGATATTAGGTAGACATATACTAGTAGGAATAAGCTAAATAATAATATACTAGTAAAATTATAGTTAGTAAGGTCTAACTATCTACTTATATACTTAAATAAGAGGAGTTATTCTAAATAATCTAAATTATAGAAGAATTACGCTAGTATAATCGAATAGAGGGCTCTACTAGTGAAACATAATAGTAGAAGAGGTATAATTAAATATAAGAGGAGAGAGGCGTTCTACTAGTAAAATATAACTATAGGAGAGGTATAATTAAGTAAGGAGGGTAGGATAGGTTCTACTAGCTAAATCTAACTATAGAAAATCACTCTAGCTTTAATATAATTAAGAGAGGAGGATATAGTAAAACCTCTTCTTAAAAGACTATTTAATAATAGAGGTTATCTACTTATAAGAGGTAGGTTTAGTAAGTATTCGGTTTTCTAGTTAAATTAACTAGTAAGAAGTCCTTTCTATTTCTTTCCTAGGGCTATATAGTATAGAGAGGTTATTATATTATTAAAAAAACATCTTAGTATAAGCTAATACTATTAAGGGGTTAATATATAAGCTGTTCTCGTCTTTTAGTATATTATTATACTTTTCTTAGATATATAACCTAAGGGAAATTCTTAGAACAATTCCTTATATACTAGAGGGAGTAAAGATAAGTAGAGAGTAATAGAAGGTAGAAGTATAATATAGTAAATAATCTAATATTTTAATAAATAGGAAAGAGAGGATAGTAAGAAGATAGATATTATATAATAGATAGTCTAGATATACTAACTATATTATACTATACTATATAAGCTTCTATAATATAGAACGAGTTTAAAAGACTCTCTAAAGCCTTTTATAAATCTATTAGCTAATAAGTAAGAACTTATAAGCTACTTTAGTATAATTATATTTATATATCTAAATAACTAAGCACTAGTTAGAAGACCTTCTATTTATTTACTATGCTTTATAGCTAAATATCTTTATACTTATATAAAAATTCTACTTAGATATCCTCTATATCTAGAATTATAAACAATCTCTAACCTACTAAAGGCGTATTAATTATAAGTTTAAGCTATTTTTCTTATTATATTTTATAAAAGCTAATATAATAGACCTCCTTGATTCCTACTTAGTAGTCTCTACCTATACCTACCTATACTAAACTTAAATATAAAAACCTTCTTAGTAGTTTCTAACTATAGCCTTTACCTATAACGTTACTTACTTTATACTTAACTTCTCTACTATTACCCTCCACCTATAACCTTACCTTTATATCCTTAACCTTACTACCTTTTAGTAGTTTTTATATTCTTACCCTTATAATCCTCCTTCTACTAGACAATCTTACCTTCTTAGTATATATTATAAATAGTCTAATAACTTAGTTAAGACTTTATAATATATATTAGTAACTATAGAGGAGATAAATAATAAAATATATTTTATAGGATTCCTAAGTAACTATAAGACATTTCTTAAGGAGTTTTATATAATAAATAAGAAGTAAAAGGTAAAGGAGTAAGAGGAAGTAGTAAAAGCTAGAGTAGTAGATAAGAAGGTTAAGAAAGTAACGTAGAATTAATATAAGTAATTTATACTACTTCTTAAAAACCTTAAAAAGGCCCTTTAATCTCTAATATTAAGTAAAATGAATTTCTATTAGTATTTTCTATTAAGACTATATATTATAAAATAGACTTAGAATTAAATACTTACTAACCTAGATATAGTTATAGTTAGACGCCTAATCACTAAAGCTAGAGAGCTAGTTATAAATCTATAAAAGAGAACAATAAGTAGTTATAATCTATACTAGCTTAATAATGTTTAAGTATTTAAATTTAATCCTAGTAAAGGGTTTTTCTAATATAGCTTAAAGAATATTACTATAGAGCTATATAGCTTTAATATTAAAACAGAATTTACTACTAATAAAACAACTCTTGATTAAGATATTAATAAAATAAGTATAGGTTTATAAAGGAAGTATAGATAAAAGAAGACAAAGATTATTATATAACAAGAACCTATAAATAAATTAGTTATAGAATACTTCTATATCCTCTATATTTTTTATATATTTAAGAGCTATAAGAAACCTACTAAGGATTTAAAGTTTAATAATAGTAAAACACAACTTATAATCAAGATAAAGATGTTTTCTATCCTAACCTTCTATAATAACTTCGTACTTATAATAAATAAGCGCTTATATAATAAAACGAAATAGGGATTTATAGTAATAATAGGATTACTCCTTTAATTAGAGGAAATAAAAAGGGACTCTAGCTCTCTACTTATAAATAATAATAAAGAACGCTTTACTATTAGTACTATGCTTTAAATATTTACCTAATTACTTATAAGAGAGATTATAATATAGATTAAGGATAAGCCGCTAGCTTTAGATAATAAAGATAAGTAGGATTTCGATTCAAATAGAGACGAGGATAAAGATAAGGATGATAAGAATAAGAATAATAAGGATAAGGATGATAAGAATAAGGATAATAAAGATAATAATAAGGATAATAAGGATAAGGATAAGGAGAATAAGAGTAGAGACGATAATAAGGATAAGGACGAGGATAAGAACATAGGCTTTAATAAGAATAGCGAGTAGTATAATAGGAATAAATATAAAAGGTAAAATTCTTCTTTTTAAAATTAAATAAACTTAACTAAATTTTCTTAAGGAATATTAACTTATCTAGGTTTAAAATAGAGTACGGTTTTACTACCTAGACATTTCCTAGGACTATCTATAGTACTTATAAGTTAGAAACTCTTTTAAGAATAAGGAGAATACGCTAATTATCTATCTTTATATCTTAGAAGAGGTAAGTAATATTAGATTAATAGAAGAATAAGAATAAGTTATAGAATTTAGAGCTAGATATGTTTTAAAGATATTAAACTATATAAGAGTATCTTATTCTAATAATTACTATAAGGTTATTAGAGTTAGTAAGAAGAAATATAGGGTTTAATAATAGGTTAGGTAGATTTTAGTAAAATAGAGTAATAGGTATATTAGAGAGGGGGGGGGGGGGGGG
>LLCB01000666.1:0-13282 GCA_001414345.1 Hymenoscyphus infarciens | reverse complement strand
AGAATAAGAGTAAAAAAGATATATAGCTAGATTAGTTTAATTCTCTACTAAGTAGAGAAAAGGAGTAAAAAAGATATATAGCTAGATTAGTCTAATTCTCTACTAAGTAGAGAATAAGAGTAGAAAGAATATATAATTATAATAGTTTAATTCTCTACTTAGTAGAGAATAAGAGTAGAAAGAATATATAATTATAATAGTTTAATTCTCTACTTAGTAGAGAATAAGAGTAGAAAGAATATATAGTTATAATAGTTTAATTCTCTACTAAGTAGAGAATAAGAGTAGAAAAGATATATAGTTATAATAGTTTAATTCTCTACTAAGTAGAGAATAAGAGTAGAAAGAATATATAGTTATAATAGTTTAATTCTCTGCTTAGTAGAGAATAAGAGTAGAAAGTATATAACTATATTAGTCTAATTCTCTACTTAGTAGAGAATAAGAGTAGAAAGTATATAACTATATTAGTCTAATTCTCTACTAAGTAGAGAATAAGAATAGAAAAGATTTATAGCTAGATTAGTTTAATTCTCTACTAAGTAGAGAATAAAAGTAGAAAAGATATATAGCTAGATTAGTTTAATTCTCTACTAAGTAGAGAATAAGAGTAGAAAAAATAGATTATTATATAGTCTAATTCTCTACTAAGTAGAGAAAAAGAGTATAAAGAATATATAGTTATAATAGTTTAATTCTCTACTTAGTAGAGAATAAGAGTATAAAGAATATATAGTTATAATAGTTTAATTCTCTACTAAGTAAAGAATAAAAGTAGAAAAGATATATAGCTAGATTAGTTTAATTCTCTACTAAGTAGAGAATAAGAGTATAAAGAATATATAGTTATAATAGTTTAATTCTCTACTAAGTAGAGAATAAGAGTAGAAAGAATATATAGTTATAATAGTTTAATTCTCTACTTAGTAGAGAATAAGAGTAGAAAAGATATATAGCTAGATTAGTTTAATTCTCTACTAAGTAGAGAATAAGAGTAGAAAGAATATATAGTTATAATAGTTTAATTCTCTACTTAGTAGAGAATAAGAGTAGAAAAGATATATAGCTAGATTAGTTTAATTCTCTACTAAGTAGAGAATAAGAGTATAAAGAATATATAGTTATAATAGTTTAATTCTCTACTAAGTAGAGAATAAGAGTAGAAAGAATATATAGTTATAATAGTTTAATTCTCTACTTAGTAGAGAAAAAGAGTAGAAAGAATATATAGTTATAATAGTTTAATTATCTACTTAGTAGAGAATAAGAGTAGAAAGAATATATAGTTATAATAGTTTAATTCTCTACTAAGTAGAGAATAAGAGTAGAAAGAATATATAGTTATAATAGTTTAATTCTCTACTAAGTAGAGAATAAGAGTAGAAAGAATATATAGTTATAATAGTTTAATTCTCTACTTAGTAGAGAATAAGAGTAGAAAGTATATAACTATATTAGTCTAATTCTCTACTAAGTAAAGAATAAGAGTAGAAAGAATATATAGTTATATTAGACTAATTCTTTACTAAGTATAGAATAAAATATAAAAGATATATAAATAGATAAGTCTAACTTTCTCTTTAATAAAGAATAGAAGAAGACTATCTAATAAGTATACTTTAAAATATAAATTTAAAGTTTATATAAGAGGAGACTTCTATAGATTATAAATTAAATTTATAACTTATACTCTACTATGATTATAGTATATACTAATAATACTATCTACTATATTTTCGAATTCGAAATCCCTTAGAAAGTAAATAAAATAACTTTTAAATGCTATAAATAAAACTAATTAAGTTAAATGCTTCTAACTCTAAAGTATTAGACTATTATTAACTACTTCTAATAAACATTTAATAATATAATAAAGTAAAAAGTTATATAAAAACTAAAACCTTAATATATATTAGTAGTAGCTAGGTAAGAATCTTAGTTTATAAGGAAGAATAGAGGCCTTATTAATTAATTACATTTTAAAAGAGGAGACTAAAACCTTCTTATATAATTAATATAAATAGCTTTAGTACTTCTTATATACTTTAATAACTCTAGCTAAAGTCTTCTTCTTTCTAGTAATAACTTATATAAATTATATAGCTTAAGCGAAAGTTTATAGTATTAATAAAGTTAGAAGGCTATCTTTATCTTCTTTAAAAAGATTTATATTCTAAATTACTCTCTCCTCCTTTATAGTTATTACTATTTATATACTATTATATACTTAGTTAATAATAAGATCTATATAGTTTAGTTAAATCTTAATAACCTCTAACTAGTAATTAAGAAAGCTTAAAGCCTTTAAAGCGAAACCTTAATTAAAAAAGAGTAGAGCTAGAGCTATATCTTTAGATATATTTAAAGAGACTTAGATATTAACTAGTAGTATATTATCTAGTAGTATATTATTATTAATAATATATAGTTTATAGAAGTAGTTATTATAGCTCTCTTTATTATTACTTATTAATAAATTATTACTATTTCCTAGATTAGAAGAGTAGTTTATAGTTTAAGATAAGAGGTAATAATTTAATATTAGTAAGATTAGTAGACTAGTTTTTAGTCTAAAAATATATAGTAGCTTTACTAAGGTAGTTTAAAGAGTTAACTAGAAAGTGTCTTAGAAGATAGGTTATTAAGATTTAATACTAGTAGAGGTAGCTATACTATAAATATCCTATAATAATAATTAGAATAATACTATAAATAAGAAGAGTAAATATACTAAATACTTAATAAACGCCTTCTACTTCTAAAACGAAATCGCGATATTATTTTAATATAAAATTATATACTATTCGTCCTAGCTTAATAAGAGTAGCCTTCTATATTATATCTAGAATTAGTAGACTAAAACTTATAAAGCATCGGTAGTATTAGAAGCCTAATTATAGTAAGTAGAAGCGTAGTTTAGCTACTTAGAGTATAATTACCTACTATTTTAATAGCTTAATTAATAGTTAAGAAGTAGAATTCAAAGTATAATAGAGCGATAAATAGGGGCTATAAGCTATAAAGAGTATAGTAGAAGCTTTAGAGATTTCAAGTTTTTAAGGTTAATATAAAGTAATTAATTATTTAAGAGAGTAAAAGCTTAAAAAGTACTAGAGTATTCTAAAGTAGTTAAAGCATCTTATATTACGTGATTTAGTATAGAAAGTATAAGCGTTAATAAATTACTACATCGCCTTTAATTACACGTATCGCCTTTAATTATATATATCGCCTTTAATTACATATATTGCTTTTCTCAAAGTATATTCTATTTTACTTCTACACTTCTAATACTTATTAGTAGTATATATATCTAGGTAGGTTTTAACTTCCTTCTACAACTCTAGGTATATCTATATTATACTAATCTATAATCTAACTTAGTATATCTTATATAATATACTTTAAGCTTTTAAGCTAGATAAGCTTACTTATAATAAAGCTTACTATATACTAGTATTTATAGACTCTATCAACCTCTAAAGATAAATTAAATCTTTAAGAGTTCTTACTAATAATCCTCTTTTAGTTTCTAATAAACCTAAGGCTATAGAGAAGGATACTCTAGTTTATAACAATTCTTATAAGCGTAAGTAGCCTCCTAGTACTATAGCTCTACTATCTAAGCGCCGATCTTATAAAAAGACTAAAAGAATAGTAGTAATAGATAATAGAGATAGTATAGTAGATAATAGAGTAGCTTATAAGCTAACTTAGTTAGCTATAATAATAATAATATAAGATTCTACTACTAGAACTTAGTCTACTATACTAATAAACCGCGCTACTATAATAGCTAATTTAAGTATTAATATAGGTATTATATAAGATACTATAATTAAGTTTATAAATTCTAATAATAATTCTTATTTATTCTTTATAATCTCTATATATAATCTAACTCTAACCTTTATTTAAACTAAATATCTTATTAAAAAATCTATACTATTCTAGGTTATTAATAAAGCTTTTTAGATCTATATACTATATATATAACTAAGTCTAATTTAGATTTCTTAGCTATAGCTATTATATACTTTCTCTTTCTCTTCTTTTTAAACTCCTACTAATATATTTAATTAGTTATAGTAACTTCTTTTTATAAGATTTAAGCCCTAGTTATAATAGTATAGACTTTACTTATCTACTTTTAAATAAGAGTATAAAATAAGATAATATAACTTCTAAGGAAATCTTTACTACTTAATAACACCTTAATACTTTATATTACTATAGAATAGTAAAGATATATATAGTATTAAATTAAAATAGTAAAACTAATAAGACTTTTCCTAAGCTTTAAGTTTTAATAAGTATTATCTTAATATATAATATAACTATTTATATATTATTTAAGGAAAAACTTTTAAAGTAACTTAGTAATAATTCCTATTAGCTTAAAATAGAATTAGCTATTATTATTAAGGATAATAGTAATATTATATAAGCCTTATATATAGATTCTTAGGTAGATAGAGTAAAAGATAAAAAAGTAGCTATTAAAGATAACTATCTAGCTAGTTAAAGAGCTTTTAAGAAGGTCTAAGATAAGGTTTCTAGCTTTAGCCTTAGTTAGTCTTAGGAATAATAGTAGAAACTAATTTATTTACTTAGAGAGAGTTCTTTAGTTACTAATACTCTAAGTCTATTAGTTACTACTTATACTCTAAGTATATTAAATCTCCTTATTCTACTTCTAATTAACTAACTAAAGCCTATCTAAGGTAGTAGACTTTACTCTAAACTAGTAGCTTAAAATTACTAAGTTAAAAAAGCTTACTATAGTTAAGAAAACCTAGTAGATTATTAAGTAAAAGAGAAGAGTATAGATAAAGTAAAATTAGATAAGAAGTTCTATAAAGATTTTAAAGAATTATAGTATAAAGAACGTAAAGATATATAGTAAAAGATATAATAAAAAGTATAATAAAAGGTATATAAGTTATATAGTAACCTAGTTAGTATATAAGACCCTTTCTTAGATAGTAAAACTAACTTTTATAAAGAATTCTTTAATAAATATAACTAGAATATCTAACTAGGCTTCTTTCTTACTCTCTAGCTCTTTAACTTAGATTAAGATAATATTACCTCTCTTAATTTTAGTTAAGATAATAATTCTTCTAAAAAGTAAGTATCTACTACTTCTAAGTAACTAATTAAAGACTAGTAACTTAAAGAACATATGTTCTAAAGCGTTACTAGTAATATAGAGAAGAGAGTAGGTATATTATATATTTATCTACTTTATTATAATTACTTATTTAATTAAACACTATCTTATAAGACGAATTCTAAGACTTAGAAGATATAAGTAAGTATATAGAGAAAGAACCTATATAAGTTAATATAAGAGAACCTAATAAGAATAAAGCTAGAAGAGAGAAACCTAGTAAGTTTATATTATTATACTTACTTTAATTACTTATTCTAATATTATTAGGTTCTAGATAGTACTCTAGTTTCTTTTATAATATATTAGTAGGTAATAATATTAATCTATAAAGTAGTATTAATTCTTAAGATAAAGATATACTATAAGAGTTAGTAAAGTAGTCTAAGGTTAATAAGAATATAGTTCTAAAAGGCTAGCAAAAGTATAGAATAATAACTAGGGTAGTAATATATATTATATAGAGATATCTTAATTATTAAAGTTAGAGGTTTTCTTATAATATTCTAGATTAGAGAGAAAAGAGTAGTATAAAGCTAGCTAGCTTCTTTAATCTAAGCTTAGTAGAATAAGAGCTTAATACTTTTAGATTTACTATAATAAGATTTATAGCTTAAAGTAGTAATTATTAAATTCGCTTACCTCTAACTTTTATAAATAGAAAAGTACTACTATTTTACCTTTATATATTTTAATAATAAACTAGAAGTATATAATTTAATAAATAGCTTAAGAAGTTATATATAGCTTATAATTCCTCTTATCTTAAAAGTTTATTCTAATATACTACTCTTATAGTCTCTTAGTACTAATATATTCTAAAGTTAGCTAATTACTATAAATTAATATTCTAAGTCTTATACTCTTCTCTCTTTAGAACTAAATATAGAGTATATAGACATTTAGTATAGTATAGTAGCTATATAATTATATTTAGTTTTAGAGAGGAGAGTATATATAAGTCTATATTCTTTCTTATACTTAATTAAAACCTAATCTACTTAACTTAACTTAATATCTTAGATTCTCTAGAAATAGATCTTTAGTAGTTATAAAGATAAACTAGTATATATCTTTCTTTATAACTTAGGATCTATGCCTTTCTTTTTCTTATATTCTAATAAAATAATTATAGAATCTAAACTAGGTTTATAGAAGATAAGCTTAATCTAATTCTTTAAAAAGATATCTATTTATATCTTTTCTTATAAAAGTCGCTAGTATAGTTTAATATATACTTTATTAAAGCTATAAAGTAGATAAGTATTAATATTCTTTTAGATATTATATACTAATATTAGAGAGACTAAGGGCTAGATACGCTGCTATTAGCTTAAATCTAACTATTAGCTAGACTACTAGCTAGACTGGTTTAAGTTATAAATCTTAAACCTACTTAGAAGATTTTAAACTAATAAAAAGCTAGTATTCTAATTACTAAACTTACTAGTCTTAGTAAATATAGAAAAGTATATTAGTCTAAGGCTAGCTTTTTAATATAAATCCTTAAAGATTTCTCTAGCTTCTAAAATATAAAAGAATAATAAATCTTAGCTATTATTATATCTCTAATTAGTAATATAATAGAGAATATTATATCTATAAAGATAAAGAAAGGGAATCTATACTAGTTAGTAGTCTATATAAAGGGAGGACGAGTTTAGACTAATCTATTAAGTAATAACTTTAGTACTTTTTTAGATTCTCTTTATATAATATTACTAGATATATCTACTCTAATACTCTATTTTTTCTTAATATTCTTAAATATCTTAGTTATTTATATTATCTAGTACTTTCTAGTAAATATTAATAAACTCGTTTACTCTCTTATATCTTAAACTCTACTTTTTATTATTACTAATTTAGTTATATAAATATACTAAATAAACTAAGTCTTAACTATCTAGAAGTAGATCTTTAAAGGATTTCTTTTATTTATTATATCTCTTATATTTATTTAGAATTTAATAGTATTCTCTTTTCTAGAATATATCTTATACTAAAAGCGCTCTTATAGTTATATAATAATAATTACTTATAGTTATTTAAATATAATTATAAACTAGATTAGGATTAACTCTTATATACTAGCTAAGTTTATATACCTTCTTATAGAATTTATTTATTAACTTATTAAGTTAAGTTTATATATTAAGCCTAAGTAGTTTACTAGGTATATATTCTTCTTTAGTATCTAGTTCTATAGATTCGTTTTAATTTTAGAATATATAAGTGTTATCTTAAGGCTAGATCTCTAATACTAAGAGAGGTTCGTTGCTATTATCTTAATTTTAGAATATATTTTAATATAAGCTTTTATAGTAATTATCTTAATAATTATCTTAATAATCGTCTTAATAATCGTCTTAATAATTATCTTAATACTAGGCTTCTTAATAATAGACGTCGTTTTAAAGTAGGTTTTCTAATATAAAGAGAGGTTCTTCTTTATCTCGATTCTAGAATATATTTTTATCTTAATAGTATATATTTAGTATTAGCTAGTTAAATTTTTATCTCTTACTAGCTAACTTACTTTACTTATTCCTCTCTTACTAAGCTAGTCCCTTTTTTATACTTACTTATATAATTTTATCTTTATTATTATTAAGTATAAGTTTACTAGAATTAAGTACTCTAGAGGTATTATATCTATAAGACTTCTTAAGTTACTTAGAAAATTATCTAATTATAACTTTTATTAATACTTAGGTAAGTAAACTCCTCTAGCTCTAGAATAGAAATTAAATTCTAGTATTACTACTTTATATATATATATATATAAGAATTTAGTAATATTTTAAGTAGAATAATCTACTTATAATTATAAATAATTCTAAAAGACATCTTAATATATAAACGAATTTATAAGTTAATTTATTAAAGTTTAAGCTATATACTTTAGTTATAGACTTTAGTATTTATACTTATAAAAACATAGCTATTCTTAAGATATACTAGTACTAGTATTACTACTTAGCTCCTTTAATTAATATAACCTTCTTTTTATATCTTTATATACTATTAAAATACTTAAACTATCTATAACGAAATCGTAATAGTATAAAAACACTAACCTATAGTATAGAAAGGGGGTATAAAAAAGAGTATACGCTTCTAGAAGTAAGGTATAACTAATATAGACCTCTACTATTTAATTAATAAATAGCTTTAAGAGAAGATATTAGAAATCGCTCTAAAATACTTAGTAAATACTAAAGAATATATAAATACTAAGATAGATATAAGAAAGCGTTACCTCTAAGTAAATAGCCTCTACTTTAGTAAGATATACTAGTAAACTCGATATTTCCTTCTATTACTAATATAATAAATAATTATTATATATATATAAAAGTATAGTATTCTTAGAAAGGACAGAGTTAATAATTACTATAAGATCTACGCTCTTTATAAAGACTTATAAATTAGAGCTTCTTCTTTTTTAAATCTTAATTCTATATTTCTTTATCTCTATTATAATAAAATCAACAACTTTATTAAGTCTAAAGTAAGAGCTATAAGAGTATAGAGGCAGTTTAAGCTTATTAGAAATATAGTCGAATAAGCGTCTAGCACCGATTCCTAGCTTTAGCTTAATTAGAATAGTAGTACTATCTTACTATTAGTAATATAATACTTAGATAATAATAGTAATATTCTATATAAGAATAGATATAGCATTCCCTAGAAGAATAGTAATAGGAATCTCTAAGAAGATAGTAATAGGATTATTTTAGAGGATAATAATAAGATACTTTATTAGAATAGAAATAGGATCTTTTAAAAGAATATAGATAAGATACTTTAAGAGAATAGAAATAGAATCTTCTAAAAGAATAGGAATAGAATACCTTATTAGAATAGAAATAAGATCTTCTAAGAGAATATAAATAGGATACTTTAAAAGAATAGAAATAGGATCTCCTAAGAGAATAGAGATAAGATACCTTATTAGAATAGAAATAAGATCTCTTAAGAGAATAGAGATAAGATACTCTATTAGAATAGAAATAGGATCTCTTAAAAGAATATAGATAAGATACTCTAAAAGAATAGAAATAGGATCTTCTAAGAGAATAAAAATAGAATACTTTAAGAGAATAAAGTTAAGATTATATATATTATAATATACGTTCTTATTATTTAAACTTTTAAATATAACTCTTCTCTAATATACTCTTCTAATAAATACCTTAAAGAATAAACTAATTTAATAAAAAAAAACAATATTTAAGCTAAGAGAGACTTTTATATATAAATCTTAGATATTCTAGTATTTAAATATAATACCTTATTAGTAGATTACTACTCTAAGTTAGAAAACAATTTTATAATATAAAATAATACCTAGGTTAAAAGAGACGCTTATATATAACTTCTATATAATTAAACGCTTAAAAATAATTATTCTTTAGTATAACTTTCCTTACTATAGTTGCTAAAGTATATAAGTCTTATATATAATTGCTTAGAATTACTATCTAGGTTAACTATCTTATATAAAAAGAATATAAACTTAGAACTTTTAAATAATAGAGCTAAATTAGTATAGGAATAAATAGTTAAGTTAGAAAATTATAAGTTTAATAGTATTATATATATTTAAAAACTAATAAATAAGATAATAATAATAAGATAGTTATACTAAAACTATAACTAAATAGCTAAGGCTTTTCTTCTATCTAGTATTATATAAATTAATTTAGTATATAGAGAGAAAGTTAGATAGAAGGAGAAGAAATAAGTATAATACTTACTAGTTAAGGTTATACTTACTAGATAAGGTTATACTTAGAACCTAGGTATATATAAGTCTATTAAATATCACTACTTACTAATTTATATAGTAACCCTTAGCTAACTATATACTATATAATAAAAAGTACTTCTAAGAAGAAGAATATAAAGAAACGAATATACTATATATAGAATATCTCTTAAGATAAGGAAAAAATAGAGTTATATAAGAAAAAGAGAGTAGTAAAAGAGAGATATAGTTATAAATATAATTATAGTATTACTAATATAATTATCTATATAAAGTTCCTCTATTAGTAAATACCTCTCTCTTATTTCTCTTTATTATTAGAATCTTCTAGTTTAATAATAACTCTAGCTTCTTTTAAGATTATTAGACTATTATTATTATAAGACTTCTTTAAAATAGTATTATTCTTATTATTAAATTAATACTTTTACTTAAGTATATTAACTATGGTTTATAAGTAATTTTAGCTAGTTAAAAAAGATACTAGTATAAATTATAAACCTTATATATCTTTTGAATTTCCTTAACTTCTAGTTCTACTATATTATAAAAGTCTTTTAACTAGATATATATATTAGCTAGCTAGTTAAGAAGGAATACTAGAATAGATAACTACTTACTACTATAATACTCTTTCTTATAAGCTTATATTAAAGAACGTCTTTATAACTATCTACTATAGCTTCTAATTACCTCTTCTCTTTTTTAATAGTATATATTAGTATAATAAAAGCCTTCTATTTATATACTAAGGCTTAGAGTTTAGAGGAGCCGTGGTATATTATATTAAACTTATATTAGGTCTTAATTAGGAATATCTAATAGAAGAAGAGCTAAATATAAGTATTACTCTAGGCCTTAAAATATTTAGTATCTCTAGCTTTATTAATACCTAAGTCTACCTTAGCTATCTTACTATTATTTATAAGAAGTACTACTATTATAGCCTTATTAACGTTGTTTATCTTATAAGATATAATAGCTAACTAGCTTAGTTAGTATAGATATAAATATATAATTATAACTACTACTTACTTAGGCGAATTAGAGGCTTAAAAGCTAAAGCTAAAGAATAATATATTAAGGTTTATAATACGAGTAGTAATATAGATGCTTCTATATAGTATAAAGTATAAATAGATATATTAGATTAAGATTTTATATTAGTAAAGGTTAAGGTAGAGGATAAAGAGGCTAGTAAGGTTAGTAAGATAGCGAGGTAATAAGCGAGGTTTAAAGGTAATTATTAATAATTTACTCTACTATCTTATAATAATAATATTATAATTAGAATTTATATCTATAAATTACTATAATAGAAGGTATATATATATATATTATACTCTACGTTATTTACTAATATTTTTTAGAGTATCTAGCTTTTTAAATAGATTATTTAGAAAGAACTATTTAACCTTAGTTAAATTAAAGTAATTACTATATATTTATTATAAAAACTAAGCTAATTTACTTAGAGATAATAGCCTAGATCCTTATATTATAAATAATAATAAGTCTTCTAATAAAGTATATAATACTAATAATATAAGCTTTCTTAGTACTACTACTAATATAATAGATAGCTATAGTTCCTTAAGATCTAAGGCTTTATAGAAATTCTTTAAGAAGCTCTTATAATCTAAATTATATAAGTACTATATCTAACTTAAAGAGTCTACTAGTATAATTACTTATATACTTTTATACTATCTTAAAATAGTAGAGAAAGTAGTAGTTAAGATAAAGAAGTTAGTAGTCTTATTAATTCGTTATATTAGTAGTTAATTAGTATATATCTTTTCTATTAATAAATATATATATTAATTACTAATTTATAGTAGAGCTTACTAACTAAGGAACTTTTATAGAGCGTATAGTAGGAAAGTAGTATATCTAGATAAACTACTAGCTTTATAGATAACTATTTAATAACTGCCTTATATAGTTTTATAATTTAATTAATAAGGAATTATAAATCTATAATATTATTCTAAAAAATTTATATATAATCTCTAGTATTATTAATAGATTTTATAAGGTATTTTATAAGATATAACATTTTCTTTAAGATATATACTAAATATTAACTATTTCTACTACTATAAACTCTTTATATTTTAAATTTTTAATCTTTAAAATTAAAAGCTCTAAATACTTAAATAAACTACTTATTACCCTATTTTTACTATCTAATAGTAAAGGTTTTAAATGTTTTTCTATATTAACTATTAATAAATTAGTACTAAATACTAATAGCTCTTTAAATTTATACTTTTTTATATTATAGGAATTAGAACTTACTAAGGTTTATTCTATATCTAAGCTATACTTCTTAAAAGCTTTAGAGCTATATAGACTAAAATCTATTTATACTAGAAGCTATTCTACTTATAAACTCGTTTACTTTCTCTAAAATTAAAATACTAGTTATAAAGCTATATTTGTTATAAGACTAGACTCTTATTAATAGTTTATAAACTCTTCTAGTAAGTACTAGATAATAAGATTATATTAATTATAAAGTAGAGAGTATCTCTTATATTAGTCTTATTCTCTACTAAGTAGAGATTAAGAGTAGAATAGATATAAAGCTAGATTAGTCTAATTCTCTACTAAGTAGAGAATAAGAGTATAAGATATAAAATTATAATAGTTTAACTATCTATTAAGTAAAGAATAAGATTAGAAGATATAAAACTAACTATATTAGTTTAATTCTTTACTAAGTAGAGATTAAGAGTATAAAATATATAAAGCTAGATTAGTCTAATTCTCTACTAAGTAGAGAATAAGAGTATAAGATATAAAATTATAATAGTTTAACTATCTATTAAGTAGAGATTAAAAGTAGAAAAGATATATAGTTATATTAGACTAATTCTCTATTAAGTAGAGAATAAGAGTATAAAAGTTATAACTATATTAGATTAATTACTAAGTAGAGATTAAGAGTAGAATAGATATAAAGCTAGATTAGTCTAATTCTCTACTAAGTAGAGAATAAGAGTATAAGATATAAAATTATAATAGTTTAACTATCTACTAAGTAGAGAATAAGATTAGAAGATATAAAACTAACTATATTAGTTTAATTCTCTACTAAGTAGAGATTAAGAGTATAAAATATATAAAGCTAGATTAGTCTAATTCTCTACTAAGTAGAGAATAAGAGTATAAGATATAAAATTATAATAGTTTAACTATCTACTAAGTAGAGATTAAAAGTAGAAAAGATATATAGTTATATTAGACTAATTCTCTATTAAGTAGAGAATAAGAGTATAAAAGTTATAACTATATTAGATTAATTACTAAGTAGAGATTAAGAGTAGAAT
>LLCB01000665.1:0-13286 GCA_001414345.1 Hymenoscyphus infarciens | reverse complement strand
AAAGCTTTCTCCCTCTTTTCTTTAGAAGACAGAAAATAAAAGTACTCTAAAAGAGACGAGGCCTAGCTAGAAAGAAGCGCTATATCTAATTATCTCTCTTCTATATTACTTATTAATTTAAAGTAAGTATAATAAAAGTAAACTAAAAAATAGACAATTCTTAAAAAAACCCCTTTTTTGAAAAATTTTCACTACCCCTGTCGCCTTTAAGGTTGACAAGACCTTATAAAAATTAAGACAAATATAAAATTATCTGTTTTTATTATATAAAGTTTATAGAGTAATAGAGGATATATAAAGCTCTCGTTTTCTGTTATCTAGGGTATACTAACATATGTTATTGTTAAATAAAGAGCAAAATAAGATAGTAGAGAGGGAAAAGTAGAGATTTTTTCAAAAACGCTCGGATTACAAAAAAAGTGAGCAAATTCAAGCTTAACTCGCAACTCACTGTAGAGATATTACTATTTGATAGTAGTAGGATAATAAAAAGTAGAAGAGTATTATTCCAAATATATATTAAGAAGGCTATAATTTTACTTCTAATTAATATTAGACCTTAAACTACGAACCGAAGACCTAAGCCTTAGTCTTAGCTTAGAGCAGATACTATTCCTTAACTAGACGCGATTATTCTGAGATTCTCTCACTCTTTAAATAAAATATAAGCGTATAGCCGCTATACTATACTAGATGTCTATTACTCTATATCTTACTTAGAGAGAGAGAGAGTAGGAAAGGTTTTTATATTAATATACTTAAAGTATACTATTATTACTTAAATTCTAACTAGAAGCTAGAGTATATTTCTTTTTATTAAAAGTAAATAATATATATCTAGACTATTTATAATTAAGAAGCTAAATAGACTCTTATTCTATATATTCTCTCTTTAATACTCTAGTTTTATAGACTTAGCTTAAAAAGGAGTTAGTAATAATTTTATTAATTCTTATTTCAATATATAGTATCTATAGTCTAATTATATAATTTATTACTAATAAGATAAGTAATATCTTTTAAATTATATAGTTTTACACTTACCCGTAGTACTAAAAGGCGGCTGTACAGTTATTGTTTCATTGAAAAAGCTCAAAGGGTGGTTGGGTAGTTACAGACGCCTAGATCACACTCATCGTTACCTAAGAGATACGACATCCTCTTAAAAGCTTTAGGCAATTGAATTAATTATACGAACGATTTAGCACAATGGAGACATGTTACTTCGCATTCTTCCAAATCTTTTGGCACAATGAGTTTAATTGTTTGAGGACTTCTGGCACATGAGCTTCGGCCGCTCCTCGTCAAATGCTATAGGGAGAGGTTTCTTCTTTCCAAGCCTGATCTCCACTCTCAGTCTTGTCATTTTTGTACTTCTCGAAGAAGGCTTCAAAGTTCCCCCTAGTAATATAGGCTCTCATTTTTTTTTGCTTCTTCACATGGCGCGTGGTAATTCCACAGCTCCTTCCAACATACACCAGGGCGCTTAGAAGCGTAGCTGGCTATGCTTTTATAGTATTCTATAAGCGCTTCTGCATGCCGAATACTAAGAGGCTTCTTATCTTCTCGGAAAATAGAAAGAGTGAAATGCTGATGAATCAAAATCGTAGGAGACGAGAACAGCTCGGAGGAATGTCGGTTCTGGAAGCCGACCATGCAGCGAATTGTTAGTTGCAGATGTTTGGATATCTCGGATAAGCTGCCAGTTTTCCAGAACTCAGAAGAAGTAGTGTGGATCAACGGTTTGAAGTTCGAAGCTTGCGAAACTACCACTCCCTTAACCCTTCTCGAGGATCTAGAGAGATTTGGGTTAAGGCTACTCACCTTGAAGAAGCAAGTATCTTTCCGTGGTACGTTTGTAGAGATGGTATTTGGGCGTGGTCAGAATATAAAGTTAAAACGACCTGCCCTGGGCAAGAAGTGGTTCTGTTGATTTGGTTGTGGGGATAGCATGTTGAAGGTTGGTGGTTGTCAAGAGGAAGAGAACGACCGTCTTAATGGATGGTGGAACAATTCCTCGCTTACCTCTCTTCCAATTTAAATCCCAGCTTGTGCTACCAAGCGCATCGGTGACGCTGTTACATCCTCGACTTCTTGTGGTGGCACTGATTTGGGTTGTCAACTACGTATCGAGTATTGTGCCCTATGATTTGAAAATATTGTCCGAAAAGATTCAAAGAACCAGAAACTTGATTTCTTAATTATCCCAGAGCCTTTCGAATAATCGTTATGATTGTCCAAGATTATGTTTATGTAAAAAGGTGGAAAGATGTCGGGGATTTGAAGAACAACTCCTTTTACAAGTTACTGAAAAAATGCGAGATAAATCCATGAACCACCTTACAACAAGTTCCCACCGCCTAAGGTAATTAAAGGTTAGCAACTATATCCATAAAATTCGAGTATATCAGATCGCATGAATGGTCAAAACTTACTAATCTCAACACTCGTCCCCGTTGCATAATCCGCCCTCGCCAAATACAAATAAGCTTCAGCAATATCCTCCGGCGTAGCTACAAACCCCACCGGCAACTTAGTATCCTCAAAGATCCCTTTCTGTTCCTCCTCCGTCTTCCCAAGTTTCCCCCATAACTCAGTTTTTACAAGTCCCGGAACAACAACATTAACTCTCACCTTATCTTCGGCAAGATCATTAGCGAGGCCTTGGGTAAGAGTTATGACTCCGGCATTGAGAGCGCCGCCTGTCGATGCACCCTTTCCGGGTTTGAGAGCTGCTGTTCCCGAGGTGAGGATTAGGGAACCACCTGGGGAGATAAGGTGGTGTTTTTTGATGGCTAAAGAGAGTTAGTGCTGGATTGAAACGGGGTAATGAGAAGATGGGACTGGGACCTTTTCCAATTATGACGGCGCCCCAGAATTTGACGCCAAAGAGATGTTTTGCTTCATTGAGATCTAGATCTTCTAGTTTTCCACGAATGATTTTGTCAACACCTGAGAAAACGATGTGGTCCACTGGTGCCAATTGTTTCAAGGTTTCCACGAAAGCTTCTTCTTCTCGGACGTTTCCGAGGACCCCGGAAGCATTTGGGGAGTTCAGTCGTTTGACGGCATTGTCGACATTTTCTTGGTTACTGGAAATCACTGTGACAATTGCACCAGCGTCGAGAAATGCTTGCGCTGCTCCAAACCCAATTCTGGGGAGGGTTGTTAGTGAGATAACTCTCAAGATGGGGTTTGACTTACCCTGATGTCCCTCCTACGACGATGATCTTTTTGTTTACGAGTTTTTCTGCTGATTTAGTCATGGCGGATTGAAGTGTACTTGATGGATATCAGATTTTCAAGTGGATCTATGGGTAAGTTGAAAAAATATGTCATTGTTTGGGAGGGGTTGGTTCATGTATGGCATATATTTATTTCCCTTAACTCCGACTGGTACAACCAATTGTGAAAGACGATCGACACCTTGATTCAATAATTGCATTCATCGACAGCCTACCCACGTGTCATCTTAAAAGCCAAAATTACCTCTAAATCACGATGTGATAACACAATCCAATCACCAACCGTTATAAGTACTCAATTCACGAAGGAGGATATTCAAACATGACGCAATAGTGGGGTGGCTTGAGGTGCTAAAACTTTAGGCTGAACCCCCTAAGCGAGGTCAAATCATCACCTACAAAAGAATATAACCTACAAAAAAAAACCATACTTGAATTGCAGAAGATTCACAGTGGAACAAAATGTCTAGCAATACGATAACAACAGTAATATACTCACCAGACCCTATCTACCCGGATTTGAGCTCTATTTATATTAACACATCTCTACGAAAGCAAAGCGGCCCCTCTATCGTAGGTGTTCTATACTATACGGAATCTAGCCTAATCGAGGCCCTTATTAAGAGGTTTATAAGGAAGTTCTAAGTAGAGACTAGTTTTAAAAAGCAATATTACTCTATAAAGGTAAAGAGCCTATAATTAATAAAGCTTAGACTTTTTTAAGATAATTAAAATGAAATTTAGTTTTAAATTACAAATTTAACGCTTTCTCTCGCTCTCGCTCTTTCCTCCTCTCTCTTCTTTTTAAACGTAGACTGCTTCTTCTAAGTTACTTCAAAGGTAAGGAATTTAGAAGCTTATATATAGACGCGTATATACGTACGAGTACGCGAAGTAGTATTCTTTATCTAAAACGTCTAATTTCGTTACTTATTCTTTTAAAAGAAGCGATTTTATAGAAGTAGAGAATTAGCGAAAAAAGAAGAGAGTAATTAGATAAGCGTATAACGTGAGGCTATTCTCAAATACTACCTAAATACTAAGAGCACTAACCTTTTCTTAAAAGAGGACACGTAACTCCTATAGCCTCTTAAAGTACTTAATAAGGATAAAAACCCTTATTAGAGTATACTAGACATACTAAGAGAGTGTTCTAGATACTTATCTTACTTTCGTAGAGATACCTCTTAAAACCTTAATAAATATCTTCTTACGTATAATATATAATAGCACGAAATATACACAACTATAGTAGAGGCATATAGGAGTGCGTATAGTAGAATAACGTATATAAATACTAGGCTCTAATATAGAAGAAAAGGCTAAACTAGCCTTTTCTAACTCTAGGAGAGTAGGCTGCTATATATAAGAGGTTTAGATAGTATAAAAGAGTCTAAAACTGAATAACCTCGGCTAATATAAAAGCTTAAACCTATGTAACCTTCCTAAAACAGATAATATAAGATAACAACTACTAAAACCCTATATATAGTAAGTACTCTTAGCTGTCTAGGATAACAGTATACTATTATATCCCTCTCTCTTAAAAAAGACTTATTCTTAAGTCTTCTCTCTCTTATCGTTTAAGGTTAAATCAGGATAGTATAAGTATTATATTATTATATTGTTATAAGTTGGTTAGAGTCTAAATCGTAGCTAACCTAGGTTCAAAGATGCTTTATTTATTATAATTTATTATAAGCGAGACGAGATATTAAGATAGGTTTTAAATTATAACTATAAATACTTATAAAGAGACTTCGTTTCTAATCTTTTAATATTAAAAGTAAGTATTTATAAAAAGAGTATAGTCTGATCCTATCTAGTAGGTTAGAAAAAGTAAAAAGTTTAAAAGTTTAAAAAGTTTAAAAAGTTTAAAACATTTAGAGTAAAATTAGAAAAAGTTCAAAAGTCGAAGGCGAATTTAGAGTCGAGTCAGAGGTCGTTCGGTCGAGAGGCAGTGATAACTCAGTTAAGAGCTTACTTCGAGAGCGTACTGATTCGCATCTGATTCGAATTCGAATAAAAAAAGAGTATAGGTTTGTAAAAGTTAAAAAAAAGAATTCAAAACTCGAAGATGAATTCAAGGTAGAGTCGGAAGCGAATATCAAGAGGTAACGTTGTTGTAGATGAAAGTGATAACTTAGCTAAGAGGTTACTATTCTTTCAAGAGCGTACTAATTCGATTTGTATCTGATTTAAAAGTTTAAATAAAAAAAGGACTTCTAGCTTAGCTAGAAGTGAAAAGAAAGTAAGAAAGAGAGAAAGAATATAAGGAAGACTCCTTACTAGAGTTAGTAGGGGTTTAGCTAGTTAAAAACGAAGTTATTATTAAATGTTAAAGTTGAAATTGTTATTCGATATTTAGGATAATAAAAGGAGTAGTTCTAGCTAGTTAAAGGCAAAGTTATTATCGAAGGTTATTAAAGTTTCGCTATCTAAAGTTTAAGATAACAAAAGAGGTAGTTTTAGCTAGTTAAATAAACTTAATACTAAAGTTGTTAAAGTTGAAATTATTATCTAACGTTTAAGATAATAAGAGAAGGGGCAGTTTTAGCTAGTTAAAGGCGAAGTTGTTACCGAAGTTAAAAATGCTATTTAAAGTTTAGGATAATAGAAGGAGGGGTTTTAGCTAGTTAAATAAACTTAATACTAAAGTTGTTATATTAAAATTCTTATCTAAGTAACTAGGGATAATAAAAGGGGTGGTTTTAGCTAGTTAAAGGCGAAGTTGTTACTAAATATTAAAAACGCTATTCAAGTATCTAGATAATAAAAAAGAAGTATAGTTTTAGATATAACATTTATTAGTACTATTATAGGAACTATATTACTTAGGCCTATAGGCCGCCTTATTCCCTTTAAGGTACTTAAGGACTTAATTATTATCTTCTAATTTTAGAAAAAGAGTTACTATTAGATTATAGGGAGTTTAAAGCTAAATCAGATAAAGAGAGAGAGGTATTTTTAAACTAAAATACTAATATTAATAGGCGTAGTCGTTTCGTTAATAGTTAACTTAGCGTTTTAGTATCTCTTCTTATCTAGAGCTAAAAGATTATTTACTAACTTAGTAAAGTTATAATTCTAGTATCTCTTAAGTATAGTAGACGCGTTTTAGAGCTAAGGTATAATCTTATCCTATATATAAAAGAACTATTACTATTCTCTCTAAGTATAGCTATATTTAAAAAGTAAACGTTTCTTTAGTATAATCTTATTCTTAATTCTACTTCTATCTCTTTTAACCTTTATACTAGTAGGGACTTAGTCTATAACCGTAGTCGTAGTCTTTTAGTTTAATAGAAGTTTAAAGTAGAGTTAGATAATATTTAGTTAGGATTAATAATAATAACTTAGCTAAAAGCTTACTTTTAAGTTTTATTCTAATAGAAAGCGTATTTCAACTGATTTATATCTAATTTAAGAGTTAGAAAGTAGTAAGAAGGTATTAGAGGTAGCTACTCGTAGCCGAAAGAGGTATAAATTCGAGCTTAGAAGTAGGAGAGAGTTAAATTAAGAGAGAGTTTAGAAGTAAAGTAATTTATTAACTTTAAATTATAAGTTCGCTTACTCTCTTTTCTAGCTTAGCTAGCTAATCTTTTATTTCTTAATTTTCTACTTCTAAAAGCTTATATAACTAACTATATCTAGTCTATATTTAAGAAGTCCTACTAGTCTCTTTAACTATTATTATTTCTTTAAGATCTTCTAAATCTTAGTATATAGGTATAATTTAGAAGAGGTTTAGAGAGGTGTTTTTTAAAAAGAGAGGTATCTCTAGAAGGGGTTATTACTTAACGTTATATAGTAGAACTAAATTTAACTATCTTCGTTATTTATTTATAAGGATCTAAAAGCGTTCTAAGTATTCTTTATCTTATAACTAGTTAAAAAGTAGGTATCTAAAAGAGTAACTATCTCTTCTTAATCTTAGAAAGTATTCTAAACCGATTTTAACTTATATCTAGGCTCTAGGTAGTTTCTAGCTAGTCTAGTTATTATACCTTAAATAAGGGCTTTATATATTAGTTTTAGTTATCTTACTTTTTCGTTAAGGTAGGAGGGTATTTAAAGAGGCTTCGGTGCTATGTCGTATAAGTTAGAAGGTATTAGAGCTAGCTATGTCTCTTAAGTGAAAGAGGTCTGAATTAAGGCTTAAAAGCAAAGGAGAGTTAAATAAGAGTCGGATCGAGGAGGGTTTAGAGGTGAGATTTTTAACTTCGAAGTTCGCTTGTAATTTTATCCTCTATCTCTCTAACCGATCGTTTTATCCTTTATATACCTTTTACCTCTATCTCGTCTATCTATTATCTATATTTAAAAAGTCTCTTTAAGACCTTTTGTGTTTACTATACGATTTCGGTTTAGAGAGAGTTTAGAAGGTCTTTCGAAAAGGGGGGGTGGCCTTAGAAGGTTGTTTAACGTCTTATAGTAGAACTAGGTCTAATATTTCGAAGATGTCGATTTAGAGAGAGGGGGAGGTAAGGTTAGGTTTAGAAGCCTTCGTAATAACTATAAAGTCGACTTATTTACTAATCCTAGGGTTATTAGGATTCTTAGAAACACTTAGTATATTCTAATCTCTTAACGTGTCTATAATACGATTTTTACTAGCTATTTATATAAATACTAAACCCTAGTATTACTAGCTGTCTAGGTAGTCTCTGATTACTTAGCTATTTAAGGATACTATTATAATGTTTTAAATTAAGGCTAAATCGACTTCTAAATAAAGAGTAGCGATAAGCTTGAAGGAGATATTATTAAGGCTGTTATTAGTAGAGAAGAGTTTAGCCTTTTTATATAATAGTACGAAATATATATAACTATAGTAGAGGTATATAGGAGTGTGTATAGTAGAATAACGTATATAAATACTAGGCTCTGATATAGAAGAAAAGGCTAAACTAGTCTTTTCTAACTCTAGGAGAGTAGGCTACTATATATAAGAGGTTCGGACAGTATAAAAGGGTCCGAAACCGAACAACCTCGGCTAATATAAAAGCTTAAACCTACGTAACCTTCCTAAAATAGATAATGTAAGATAATAACTACCGAAACCCTATATGTGGCAGGTACTCCCAGCTGTCTAGGATGACGGCATGCCGTCACATAATACTACGAATCTAAACCAAGATGGCACCAAAGTAGCGTGCTTGATCTGTTCAAAATCTCCTCATGTTCTTGCGGTCCGCTGATTTTTTCCGTCCAGAATGCCACTTAATCTATTTACTACATCGTGCGTAAAGCTAGTAGAACAAACAAAAACAGAAGGGATTGTTTGAGGTAAGTTCCCACATATAAAACCCTACCCCCCCCCCAAGAAACGTCTAAAAACAAGCACACCATCCACCTCCAAAACCTCACATTCGAAAAGCACAGAAGCAACACGAAAACGCGATACACAACAGCAAGAAACCTACTCCTCACACCTACCCAAGTCGAAAACCTAGCTATAAAGATCATTTTCCACGAAATAGATAAAACCACATTTCCAACTCATGATATCTAGATATCGGTATCTGTAAATTCTCATAACCCAAGCAATAAAGCGTGCGTATCTTCCATTCTTTCTTTTTTCCCGCGTACTTTTGTGTGAGGGGGGGAAGAGGTAGGGTAAGTGTATAATAAGAGGAAGGCAGTTTGAATTGTGGAAAAGCCGAGTTGGAAGTAGACGATGATATGAATGTTAAAATCATCAGGTCGTCTTTTACTGGTGGGTTTGATGTTACGAAGTCTTGTACGACTAAAGACAGGAACATTGGGCCGAGAGGGGCAGATTCACGGGGGTTGGGTTGGTGAGTGCGATGAGGGGTTGTTGTGTGGGGAGTTGATATTGTCTAGTATGGAATTGGATGAGATGGTTGTTGAGGAGTTGGGGTTTGTTTTCTGTTTTATTCTACCGTGTTTGTTCTAATATCAGAAGAAAATTGTGTTTGTAGGTACTGTTGAATCTATACCGATTAGCATGCTAGGCAACGACTTGTAAGTATACAGTGTTTTCATAAATTACTCAATTACTCAATGCTACTCTGGGTAACAACTAGCTTCCTTGAGTAGAATAGAACAACTGCTTATTGCTCTACTCTACTTTACCCATTTAATGCACTGTATGATAAGATATATGACTGGAAGCTTCCAATGAAGTGATGTCCAAAAAGAATCGCAAGACCAATAAACCGAAAGCATTTAATCTTAAACAAATAACCAACATCCTAGGGGATAGAATAAGATAGCAAGCTTGATACCAAAGTAGGAAGCAGGAACAAACAACGTGAAGAACAAATAACCCACTTGGGTATCTCAAAAACACTGAACACACATCAGCCCTCATATAGACATCAAGTTCGTCTTTGACAAGATAGTTCCCCTAAGCTTCCAACACCAGAATCTCATCCCTTCAACCTCTTCGAGCTCAAAGTTTCAACTCCTTCCCCGCCGCCTTAGCAGCCTTCTCCCCATCAACAAGCACACACCACCCCTCACTCCCATCCCCCCCATCCCCTCCAACCCCCGCCTTGAACTCGCTCTGCGCGTACTTCAAAATCTCATCATCAAAAGTCCCCGGCTGCAACCACACAGCCTGGATCCCCAACCTCTTCGCCTCTTCCAAGACCTTCTTCGTGACTTTCGGGGGCGTGATGATGGAGACGCCTGTTTCCGTGGGATTGGGGAGTGCAGAGAGATTAGGAAGGGTGGGGTAGGAGGAGTTTAGGGCTTGGATTTCGGAGGAGGAGGGGTTGATGGGGGTGACGGGGAGACCTTCGCGGAGGTACCAGGCGAATACTGAGGGTGTTAGAGTAGGAGAGGGAGGAAGGGGGAGGAGGGGGAGGAGGGGGAGGAGAGGGAGAAAGGTAAAAGTACTTTTGTGACCGAATTTGGAGGGGTCCGAGGAGGCTCCTACTACGGCGAAGTGGGCGGATGTGAAGAAGGCTTTTGCTGTTTCTGTGGCCATGTTTGCTGTGAGTTTTGCTGTGAGCATAGAGGGGTTGGGTTGGTTATTTATGTCTTTGTTTGTGCGACTTGGGAATCCTAATTGCAGATTATGGTGAGGAAGTGCGTGATGGTGATTTGGAATTCTTTGGAGATGTCGACCTTCCTCGAGAGCATCGCGTCATTGGGGGCACCCTTGTCCGGGGATTTGACCGAGGCATCTCAGGTTGTATTTCCGACATCGCAAATCCAAGTTAGAAGAATTTGGTTTCATGAATGACTATACTCGAATAGAATCCTGTCCTGCTGACTTGGTTCTCCCGAGAGACGGAATTCTTGATCCTCTTCACCGTTTAAGAGGAGGTACTTCCTTCGTCCAATTGCTCTACCATTTACTTGACTTCAACTAATGGGCAGAGACAACTGACCAATTCAGAAGCAATCGCAATCGCAACCACCACCTCTCTTCCAAATACACAAATACCCCCCCTCAGGTTCATACCAATTAGGAAACTAGTATTCAAAACCCTGGCATTCGAGAGAGCTGCTCAAAATGGCAACATTTGCGTACCTCTCCCCTCCCCCTCTCCCACTCCATCACAACAACCCTTCTACCACTCCGTTGTAACCCCTCTAACAAACCCCCAGAAAAGCAGGCTTCAATGCCATATCCTACGCAAATTTTCGCCCATCCTACCCGGGGAAGGTCTTTCAAACAGTCCTCACCTACCACCGCGGTCCCTCCTCCCTCCTCCTAGACCTGGGCTGCGGCCACGGCCTAATATCCCGCGAACTCTCACCCTCCTTCAAAACCGTAATCGCCACGGATCCCTCGCCCTCGATGATCACACAAGCGAAAGTCTCTACTCCATCCTCGCTACCGAACATTTCCTTTCGTGAAGCGTCGGCTGAGGATTTGAGTTTTATTGAGGATGGGAGCTTAGATATGGTAGTCGCAGGACAAGCAGCTCATTGGTTTGATTATAAAAAGGTCTGGCCTGAACTATACAAGAAATTGAGGAAAGGGGGGACCGTGGCGTTTTGGGGGTATAAAGATAATTACTTTGTCGATTATCCTAAAGCCACCAAGGTATTGGATGAATACTGCTATGGAGAGAAAACCATGGGGCCGTTCTGGGAACAACCAGGACGGAATATCTTGAGGGATAAGTATCATGCTATTGTTCCACCTGAACAGGAATTCGAGGATGTGCAGAGGATTGAGTATGAACCTAGTACGAAAGGGAGAGGGAGTGGAGAGGGAGAATTATTGATGCAGAGACGGGGGACGTTGGGGCAGATGGAAGGGTATACGAGGACTTTTAGTGCGTATCATAATTGGAGGGCTGCGCATCCTGAGGAGAAGGCTAGGAAGGATGGGGGAGAGGGGGATATTGTGGATGAGATGTTTGAGAGAATGTTGGAGGTTGAGCCGGAGTGGAGGGAAAAGGGGGAAAATTGGAGGGATTTTGAGGTTGAGAATGAATGGGGGAGTGTTATTCTTTTGGCGAGGAAGAAGTGAGATTTATGGTATTGATAGAGGACGTATGAAGACATTCTTCTCGCTCATATCGAGACAGCGCCATTCAAATGACTTTGAGAGTGGTACTCAATGGAGGTAGACGTAAGTAGACCACTTAAAAGCGACAACATAGATGGTCAATCAAAATTTGAAAGAATCGAAGTGAATAACGTGCTATAAGAGAAGTGAGCAATGTTCTGGGATCACCCCTTCATTAATCAAGTAGCTCACAAATATTGCCCCAGAGGCCTTGGAGAATTAGGATGCAAGAGGCCGCGGTTGACAGTTTGGGCCTCTGGCGTTAGCCCCGATCCGGCCCTAGCCCCATGCCAAGAGCGCCAAGTCTCAGCCCCAACCCCACCCCAAAACCACCCATTTACATACACTCCCTTTTACATATAATCTATTAAAATAACACCACCCTACTATATACTAATCTACATACATCTAAAGAGCGAGCAATTCCGCATCTAATACACTTAAAATCATCTAAATTAGACTCTTTTTAGTAGCGCTGTCGCAATCTAACGATTTATGGGAAGCCACTTATGTGCCCCAACTACTAACATCTCAGGGCCGGCGATAACTCTCTATTAACACCACTCCTCTAAAAGAGCTTTAAATTAAAAGATAAATCGATGCATTAATCTTTTAAGCTTTAAGGAGTATTTTAATAAAAAAAGTAAGGTAAACGGGCGTGGTGGCGTTAAGTAATAAATTATTAAAAATTGCGACTTTGGTAGACTTTTGATAGTGCTAAAACTAAGAATACTAGTATAATAAAAACACTTAAGTTACGTATATAAAAGTGAATTTAAAGGGCTATAATTAATTAAATAGATTAATTAGAGACTAATTAATTTATCTACTAAGTATAAAGTAAAAGAGCCTTCTACGTTATACTTAACTTTTTAAGTGTTAATACCTCTTAGTTTAAGATAGTCTCGCTAAACCTACCACGTCTTATATATGTCTAAAACATCTATTCTACTAAAACGCCGCCTTCTAAACTGTCAACTAGCAGGTTAGAAGCTCCCTTCCTATTAGTATAGGCTTCTATAGTATTTTTACTATATAGCGTATACGAAGCGCTTCTAGAGTAGGTGGTTAATAGTCTACTTTTATAGGACGCCTAGGTCTAAACTGTTAACTAACCTAGCTACGCCTCTTCAGCCACGCCTCTTTTAATACTCTAAAAGTGCTTATTTAAGTACTAGAAAAGAGCCTCTTAAAAGTCTCTTAAATTAAGAGTAGAATCTCTTAATTACTTATATCTCTACTAGCTAGATTACTTTTATAATATATATATATATATATATTACTAGCTAGAGTATTTAATATTAGTATTATCTACTAAATAAGCTTAAAAGTCTCTTAAATTAAGAGACTATCTCTTATTTACTTATATTACTACTAGCTAGAATACTTTTATATATATATTATATATATATATTTTTAGCTAGAGTATTTAATATTACTATTATCTCTTAAGTAAGTATAAAAGTCTCTTAATTTAAGAGTAGAATCTCTTAATTACTTATATCTCTACTAGCTAGATTACTTTTATAATATATATATAATAT
>LLCB01000664.1:0-13325 GCA_001414345.1 Hymenoscyphus infarciens | reverse complement strand
AGTAGATAATAGACTAAAAGCTATCTACTTTTAGTAGATAATAGACTAAAAGCTATCTACTTTTAGTAGATAATAGACTAAAAGCTATCTACTTTTAGTAGATAATAGACTAAAAGTCTTTTTATATTTAAGTTTAGTAAATATTAAATATATAATAGAATAAAGTTTATATACTTTTAGTAGATAATAGACTAAAAGTTATCTACTTTTAGTAGATAATAGACTAAAAGTTATCTACTTTTAGTAGATAATAGACTAAAAGCTATCTACTTTTAATATATAATAGAGTAAAAGCTATCTACTTTTAGTAGATAATAGACTAAAAGCTATCTACTTTTAATATATAATAGAGTAAAAGCTATCTACTTTTAGTAGATAATAGACTAAAAGCTATCTACTTTTAATATATAATAGAGTAAAAGCTATCTACTTTTAGTAGATAATAGATTAAAAGTCTTTTTTATATATAGGTTTAATAAATATTTTATATATAATATAATAAGAATTATAACTTTTAGTATATAATAGAGTAAAAGCTATCTACTTTTAGTATATAGTAGAGTAAAAGCTATCTCTTTTTAGTAGATAATAATCTTAAAGTCCTTTTTATATATATGTTTAATAAAGATTTAATATATAATAGAATAAAGATTATATACTTTTAGTAGATAATAGACTAAAAGCTAACTACTTTTAATAGATAATAGATTAAAAGCTATCTACTTATAAAAGATAATAGACTAAAAGCCTTTTATACTTTTACTATATAATAGACTAAAAGTCTTATACTTTTTATAAATAATAGAAAGACTTCTTAGTTATTTATCTAAGCTTTTCTAATAATAATAAAATTCTATAAAGAACTAATACTTTATAGTATTCTAAGAGAACTAAAAAAGTACTTAGATTCCTCTATCTTAAATAGATATAAGTAGTAAAGTTATTAAAATATATTTTAAAAGTAGTATTAGTAAATACTAGAAAAACCTTTAATTACTAAGTCTTTAATAAATTCTAAAGAGAAGTCTAAGAACCTCTTTTCTAAGAGTTAGTTAAAAGATATAATAAGACTATTCTCTTATAGTATTTTTTAAAAGAAAGAATAAAGATCTTTTTAAATATATAAAAAAGAAATTTTATACTAATTTAATAGTATATCTTTATATTTTAGAATATAATTTTAAAATTCTTTATAATTCTACTTCTAATATATCTAAAGATAATAGAGCTAGTTATAAGATAATTAGAGATTATATATAGAGTATAGAGAATATATATACTAAATATTTACTTAATACTTAAATAGTAACTATAGTTTATTAAATTATTAAAGACTATAGAATATAGTAGTAGATAGTATATAATCTACTAGAGAGAGATTTATAAGAAGAGAAGAGATTTTATAAAACCTATAAATAGAATTTACTATAGTAAAAAGATATAAGAAGAATAACTAGAGAAGTGCTTTTAAGAGTTTAAGTAAGTATATAAGTTATTTAGAATTCTTAAAACCCTAGATAGTAGAAAATTATTAAAGTCTTTAAATCTATAGATATTAGAAAGTAGAGTTTAAAAGAGAAAATATAGAGTTTTAGAGAAATTTAAAGCTTTTAAGAACTTTAAGTAAAATCTTATAATTTTAAAGAGTTATAAAGTTTAAAACTATCTACTCTAATATCTATAAAAGAGGAATACTTTTATAGTTTATAGAGAAATAAATTTAATTAGTAAGAAATATATTAAAAGTAGATACTTAATTAATAAAGAATCTATAGTTTTATATTTTATAAATTATAGTATTAAATATATTAAAAGGTGCTTAGTATATATATTTCTAGAGTCGAATACCTATTTAAAGTTCTCTAGCTTAAGTATATCTAGCTTTAAATCTTATTTAGAAGCTACCTTCTAGAATAAGCATATCTAGCCTTAAATCCTATTTAGAACCTTCTTCTTTAGTCTATACTTTATTATCTAGCTTTAATCTTATTTAAAAACTCCTCCTCTACTTAATTACTAAATTATAATTAAACTAAGAACTTAATTATAGAAGAAAAGGAACTTACTTTTATTCTATTCTCTATATTATCTATACTTACTAGCTCTAGTAGTAGGTCCTCCTCTTTATCTTATAGATTTCTATAGTGCTTTCTTAATATTAGGATTAATAAGACTATTCTTACTTTTCTTATATTTAATTATTTAGAAGTAACTTAGATTATCTTTTAAAACGTTACTAGGATTCTGTTAAAAGTATATAGATTACTTACTACTTACCTATATATTATTTCCTTTAATGCTTGTAGTTTCTAAATTAGCCTTGTTTTTTCCTTTTAATTAACTATTAGAATTGTTTTAATAGTCGAAATCTACTTTAGTAGTAGTATCTTTAAGTTCTTTAGTTTATTTAATAGTGGTATCTTAGTTAGAGGAAGCATCTTTACTAGTAGAGACGGTTTCTTTAAACTCTTTAGTAATAGTATTAGTCTTTAGATTATAAAAAGAGTAAAAAAGAAAGTCGCTTTCTAAATCCTTATTATTAGAATTAGTAGTATTAATTAGAGGATTGTTAAAGGTTATATCTATGCTATGTTCTTAAAGAAGCAAATCTATCGTCTACTTATATACGTCTAAGAGGGTAATAAAATTTAACTAATCTTACTTACTATATACTTCGTTGGTTTAAGAAGGATATATCATGTTTTCCTCTACTTCTCTTAGCCTAGGAAGAGTATAATTAGATTTAGTATACTTCTATATAGATATAGGTTTAATAAGTAGTAGGGATAAGGTATACTTATGCCTAAACAATTCTAAGCCGATCTAAGGTTAGATTAGTAACTAAGACGTAATACGCTTATGCTTAGAAGTAGTACTTCCTAGTAATTTTAAGATAGTCTAAGAAGCTCTAGATAGGATTAGGGCTTTATTTAGAGAAGCTTTATTTAGAGGAGCTTTATTTAGAGAAGCTTTATTTAGAGGAGCTTAAGTAGAGGACTTTAGAGGAGCTTTAGAGGACTATAGAGCTTTATTTAAAGGTGTTTTAGTAGAGGACTTTAGAGGAGCTTTAAAAGACTATAAAGCTTTAATTAGAAGAGCTTTAATAAAGGACTTTAGTTTTAGGCCTATTTAACGAGATATAATACTACTACTAAGAGTATTAGAAGTAGAATCCTTTAACTTTTTTAAAGCGATTACTATCTAAAGACTAGTAGACTTAGATAATAGAGTAACTACTATATATATCTATTAGTTTAAATAAAGTAAGTTAAAGTAATAATATATATTAACTTAATAGTAGTTAAGTAAGCTTAATATTTTAGTAATAAGAGAAAAGATACTTATAATTAATAATTCTTATCTTTACTTTATTAAACGTTCTCTTAGCCTCTAGTCGTTTATCCTAGAGCTTAATATCCTAGTCTAACTAGTCCTTTATCTTCTTAGCCTACTTAATACCTCTTTACTTATTTTTAGAAATATTTAAGCTCTTTTTTAAAGTCTTAATATTATTATTAATCTAGATTACTAGTTTATGTCTTACTACGTATTATATAGACTTATGCTAATATAGATAAGTAACCCTAGTTATATATAGTATCTTCTTATATATATTAATGCCTAAGTTTTCTAGGTCTTCTTTAACTAGCTTAGAATATTCTTTTTCTATTTTAGATATATTAATAGATTCCTTAAATAGTTGTATAGTAGTAAAGGTAAACTTAAGAGTAGTCTTATTATATAATATCTACTTCTACTAGAGTAGATAAATAATATTAATACTGCTCTATTTATAAACTTACTTTATAACTACTTTATCTTCTATATTACTATTATCTCTAATATCCTCTTAATCCTCTTTAGTCTTATTAGTTAGAGCTATCTCTAGTAAGAATAGGTTAGCTTCTTTAAGCTTTATAGTCTGTTTTTTAGTTAACTAGAGATATAGAACCTTTACTTAGAAATCCTTATTAAGAAGTATAAAGGTTAAACTTCGTTTAGCCTAGTTTAGGTTTAGCTTTAGATTATAAATAGAAATAGAAAAAAAAAGATAACTAGTATTATCTAGATTAGTAAAGAAGAGGTTATTAGTAGTCTTCTCTTTCCTTTTCCCTTTCCTCTTTCTCTTTACCTTTACCTTTACCTTTACCTTCTTTCTTAATTATAGTTTAACGTTTCTTTTCTTATTAAAATTATCTAAGGACTTGAGGATACCTAATACCTTAATCCTATAAGTAAGATTATTAGAGTTTTTAAAAAGGGCTTAATAATAAACTATATTTTTATAGAGGGCGTCGAGCTTAGAGGTTTTTACTATAATACTAAAATTTATATTAGTATAACTCTAGTAAGATAATAGTATAATAGTAAAACAACTATAAGGTTAGTAAAAAGTATAGACCTAGTATAGCTTTATAAGTAGTAATAAGACTTATAGATATAATATAATAAGATAATAAGAGCTAAGTAGTAGGAGTAAGGGTTATTAATAACGACGGCTCGTCTAGTTATATAATATAGGCAAGGTATAAGCCTTCTAGTCTATATCCTTCTTTACCTCTACTATTTCTACTATAACCTCTACATATCTTATATCTAGAATTAATTAGTTGTTATAACTAGTATACTATATCTAAGGAGTTATCTATACTTATTAACTCTCTATCTTTAGCTTAACTAAGCTTTATGTCCTCTGTTAGGTACCTGTTAGCCTTAGTATAGCCTTGTATTAAAAACTGTTATTATAGTAGGCTCCTCCTCTCTTATAGTTACTTTATTATTACTCTTTTATAATTATATGTTTATTAGTATCTAGGTATTTAATTAAGACTATTTATATAGCCTTATTATATAATATTAGGCTTATAAAGGAAAAGTCTCGTTATTTTATAATAAACTATAGAAATAATTACTTTAATCTAATAATATTAATATTACTCTTATAGAATAGAAGCGATTTATTAAGAAAGAGGTTTATATACCTTTCTTTTATTTTTTTATAAAACTTAAGACCTAATAAATACTATAAAAGTTATATACTACTTTAGAAGAAGATACCTCTTATATATTAAATACTCTTAAAACTCTCTCTTATATATTAAATACTCTTACCTCTGTTACTCTTTATAATCCTCTTAATAAAGTTAGCTTTAAGGCTTATATATCTAGCGGCTTTAATACCTATATTAATATAATAATAACTCTTATATAAAGGCTGACTAATACTATAAATAGTTTACTAATATTACTAGTCTCTCTTCGTTTTTTATCTCTATAGACACCTATACTACCTAAGACTTTCTCTTTAGCTATAAAGCCCTTATTTAACCTTAATTATTAGCTAAATTATAAAGATAGTTATAATATATTCTAAAGCTCTTTCTCTAAATTTAATACCGCCGCTAATATAGATATAGATACTAGAAATATCGCTCTATTAAACCTTTTTTCTTAATCTTACTTTAGTACTAGGTTATTCGCCTCTAAATATATAAGCTTCTTAGACTACTAAATAGAACTTATACGTTTAATAAAATTATATATTAATATTACTTTAAATTATACTTATAAAGCACTAAGATTAGATATATTGTATAAGGAGAAGGTTATAATAAGTAAGATGAATTTATTCTAGGAGAACTAAGCTAATCTTCTAAGTTTATTTATTAAGTATATTTTAGTTAGAGTTTTAAGATTTATAGAGGTTACTATTAGTAAGTAAGACCGACTTAATAAGATAGTTATAGTATATAAGGCTTACTAAGTAAGAATTAATAAGATTAAGAAAATCTAGTAAAACTAACAAGGCCTAGTATTACTATTTAAGATAAGATCTATAGATCTAAAAGTAATTATTTAGTCTTTAAGATAGAGTAGTATAATATAAATATAGGGTTGTTTCTATAGAATCTTAAAGTTTAATTTTCTTTTTACTTTCTTAAGAATTTAATTAAGCTACTCTTTAGTAATTTTTAAGAAGGAGTTTATAATATTTAAGAGAGAGGAGTTTATAATAGTATATATAGCTTATTATATATATTAATAATAAATAAAAGCACTAAATTACTTTCTATACTTTTCATCTATAATAGCTAGTTCTCCTTCTTCTATACTTTTACTTAAAGTTAGTAGAAGTAAGTATAAGTTAGAAGTAAGTATAAGAGTCTATATAATTTTACTAGTACTTTATTTTATATTACTCTCTTATTTAAATCTAGGTATCTAATTAATATAAACCCTATATAATCTTAGATCTAATAAATTAATAAAATTAGCTTAGTCTATAATAGAATTAATAGAGGCTATATTCTCTTAATCTAAGGACTTCTTATCTTTACTCTCTATTATCTCCTTCTTCTTCTTTTATATATTACTAAGATTAAAGACTACTTCTTTCTTTTCTCTACTTAGTTCTTCTAAAATAAGATCTTCTTAAAGTACTTTAGCCTTTTATATAGCTTAAAGTAACCTAAGGTAATACTCTTCTTATAAAGAAGCTTACTTAAAGATAATAAGCTTTTTATCTAGCTAGTAGATTAGTTTAGTTAACTTAAGAGGTATAAACTCCTTCTACTTCTTTATCTCTACTATATAAGCCTTATAAGCTCTCTTATTCTTATAAGCTTATATATTATAAGTAAGAAGTCTCTTCTTTACTTTAGTAATAGCTTAAATAAGGTCCTTCTTTACTTTCTTAAAAGCCTTATTCTTCTTCTCTATTATAAGGTAAACCTTCCTTTTATATACGTCTTATATAATAATTACCTTACTCTTATAAATACTTCTTTTTAAGCTCTTCTTATACTTTATATTTTTATATATCTTCTCTTATAAGATATAATATAAAACTATAATAAAGTAGGATTTTTATAGATTAACGCTTACTTACTTTATTATATTCTTAAAGAGCTCTATTAAAGAATTAGAAAACTAAGTAGGATTATAAGAACTAAGAGCTTATACTTTAATAGTAGTACTCTATATTTTAATAGATTAAGTAAGTAGGAAAGGAGAGAGAGTAATCTTATTATTAATATTTATTTTATTTACTAAGTACTTCTTTTTATTATATAACTATATCTTCTTCTTTACTACTTTTTATAAAGAGAGATATATTCCTATATTTCTAAAGAAGTTAATAATTATATAAAGCTTTATAGTCTATTTATAGATCTAGGTTAAGTTATAGAAGAATAAAGTAACTAAGTACTTAAAGTTAAGAGAGTAAAGAGTAGTAATAATAACTTACTTATAGTAATATTTCTATAGCTTAAAGACTTCTATATTAAAAGGTTAAAGAATATAAGTAAGATAAGAAGAGAAGTAAAAAACCTTAATATAATACTTATATACTTTAGTCTAAAACTTAGAGATTTAGTAAGATTTATAGCTATTAAGAAGAAGAATCTTCTAAAGTAAGTCTTTTAATACTCTAGTTTCTTTAATAAGATAATTAAGATACCTTATTATAATCTTATTATTAATATATCTTATAAGAGAATAATCTACTATCTTTTTACCTTTTAAGTTTACTAATATCTAGTTCTTTATAATCTTCTTTCTTAGTATAATAATAAAGAGAGCTAGTATATACTTCTTATCTACTAAGATAGTCTCTATTATAGTTACTAACTTCTAATTCTTAAGACTTATTATATATATCTCTTTAACTTATAAAGGTATAATAACCTACTTACTTCTTATATAGCCTACTTATACGCCTAACTCGTCTATATTAAGAATATACTTAGGCTTTTAGATCTTATACTTTATAAGCTCTTCTTAGTACTCTATAAACTACTTCTTTACCTCCTTCTTAGTATATAACTCGAGTCTCTTATATATAATAGGTTTTAATTTAATTTTATAGAGGTTATAGTTCTACTTTAGCTACTTTATAAACTAGCTCTATAATAAAGGCTCTTATAAAGAACTTTAAGCCTTTTTTAGGAAACTGATTATAGTAAAGACTATTTTATAAGTAGCTCTAAGTCCTTATTCTTACTACTTATAATAGTACTAACGTATAACTTCTTCTTAGACCTTATTTAATACTTTATTATTACTATTATAAGTATTATATTTACTATTTTTATTATAAGCCTTCTTCTTCTTCTAGTCTAGTATACTTTAAACTAACTTCTTATTTACCTAATTTATTCTTATAGCTATATAAGAAGACTCTTTCTTACTTTTACTTTTTACTTACTCTATTACTTTATATAAGTCCTTTAAGTACTTCTCTCTTATTTATATATTAGTAGAGAGTAATTTAAGTAGTAATAGTAGAAGTAATAAGTATATATCTTCTACTAGAATAGTATTAAGAGGTAGAATAAAGCTTTAGAATCTTATATTATATTATATACTAAAAGAGGTAATATTATAGTTACTAGTAATAGTTATAATAAAGTAACTAAGATAGTTTATATACTATAGTATATATTTTTAAGTAGAGTACTAATCTATAAGTTCTTATACTTACTTCTAACTTATACTTGTTTTTACTAACTCTAAGCAAAAGCGTAGAAGAAGAGAAACTAGCTATTAAGAGTAGATTTTATTTTTATAAGTAATTAAGTATCTATATACTTATCTTATAATATATTCTCTAAAATATTTACCTAGTATTAGAACTTAAATTATAAATAGTTTCTAATATTAGAATCTAAAGTCTAAGTTATACTAAAATTATAAGTTTTAATATTAATATTAGAACTTAAAGTAAAAGTAGGTTATATTAGAATTTATAATATAGAATAAGTTCTAATATTAGAATTTAAAGTATTAGCTATACTTAAGTTATTTATTTTATAAAATACTTTTATCTCTTTTTAAATTTATATAAACCTTTTTCTACTTTTCTTTTTAGATCTATTAATTTATTCTATAAATATAAAATAAGAATCTTCTAGTTAATAAAAATATCTTAAAATATATATATATATTTATTATAAGATAAATATATTTTATAATATATTATAAGATAATTATAATTTATTAGATAAATACTATTCTATTACTTATATAAAAGTGTAATATCTAAAAGTAGTCTTATATAGTTTATTTATAGTTATAAGTAATATAAGAATATTCTATTATATTAACTACTCTTTTTTCTTATTCTAACTTATAAAAAAAATACTCTATAATATAGTACTTAGTTCTTTATATATTCTCGCTCTTATTTAACTATTAATAGTTTTCTTTTTATTATAATATTCTAAAACTATTATTATATAAACTACTTTTATATATAATCTTAATTTATAAAAGACTAAGTATTATAAGCTACTTATTAGCTTATAGAAGCTATTAATACTACTTTAGACTAATTTTATTAAAGCTTTTAAGAAGACGTATATCTATATTAGTTTATATTTAATAAGCTTTAGATATTAGATAGTCTTTTATCTAGCTTTAACTTAGTCTCTCTAATAAATCTAGTATTAAAATAACTAATTAAGAGATAAAATTTTATACTAATAAGAACCTACTATAATAAGATTAGTATATTTAGCTTAGATTTATTAGAAATAGAAAAAGATATATATATTCTCTACTAATTACTATCTAGTCTTTATAAGAGTTAAAAAAAATATTAGTTCTAAGCTTATCTTCTTATATCTATTCTTAAAATCCTTATCTCTCTAAGAACTAGTATACTTGGTTATATCTCGATGTTATAAATTAACTCTCTTATTAGTAAAATAGTATATTATTTTATAGTAATATTATTTAAGAATAGAAACCTAAATTTTAATTTCTTAGTAAGTAGATTAATTTTCTTTATATCTTTTTTATTAAATTATTTATAAAGAGTATAAATACTCTTATAAAGTATTTATTTTTATTATTTATTTATATACTAGTACTATTTTTCTAATTTTTCTTTATATTCTAAGAAATTATAAACTTTAGAATATTTTATACTAAGTTTCTTTTTATAAATCTTAATAAACTTATATCTACTTTTATCTCTTAGTTATTACTTTTTCTTATTATTTAGAGTATTATATAGATATTTTATAAAAATAGAACTCTAACTCTCTAATAATATATTCTTAGAGTTCTTCTTTTATTTATCTAGTTTTTTAAAATAGTTTAGAATTCTCTAACTTTCTCTTTTCTATAATATATTCTATATTAATAGTACTCTTAATATAATAGTTTACTAATTACTTATTTATAAACTTAATTAATAAACGATTTTAATTACTTTAAAAAGTCTAAGCTTTATTAAATTATAAGCCTTTTACTCTAGTAGATTATTATTACTTTTTAATATCATTTACCTACTAAAATCTAATAAGAGCCTTGATTAAGTAAAATGTAAGAGAGTGATTAGTTAAAGTAATCTATATACTCTAACCCTCTCTCTTAAGAACTAGCTAGGAAGGTAATTAAAACTCCCTTTTATTAATACTACTAGTATAGTATATTCTATTCTCTAGATACTCTAGATACTCTAGATACCTTATAAGTAATCTCTCTAGATACTAGGCACTCTCTCTCTTATCTAATACCTACCTAATTACTAATTAACTAACTAATAGGAATATATCTTATTTACTATCTTCTATATCTATAAAACACTTACTATTCTAGTATACGCCTTAGATATATAAGTAGATAGTAAACATTTATCCTTAATTTAGTATACTTATAACCGCCCTTAATATCCTATATCTAAGTATATTATAACTTATAATAGATATACTAGCTTCTTTTTAACTATTATTCTTTAGTATACTCTATAGCCTAGATAAAAATACTAACATGCTCTAGAGTTATAATAGCTATGTATTACTCTAAAAGTAAGAATAGAGGTTTAGCTTCTAAAGAAGAAAATATAGTGGTTAAAACTAAGCCCTAAGAAATCGAAATTATTATAATTAAGTAAAAGTATTAATTAATACGAATTTCTATAAATATATTAAATAATAGATTAAAAGAATAGTTAAATAGATAAGAGTATAGTATAGAACTAATTCTAACGCTTATTATAATAAAGTCTATATACTTTATAAAGAATTACTTAAAGTTTATAGTATATTATAGGTAGAGATTTTACGTTTACCTTACTATTCTATTCTATTAAAGTTATAGTACTAGATTCTTTTATATATATAAAGATATAATATTTTTAGGAAAGATAGAAGTACGAATTAAGAAAAGATCTAAGAACTATTCTAAGAGCTTAGATTAGGGGTTATAAGAGAGGGGCCTTGTCTTCTATAAAAGGAATTTTAATAATTATATAGAAAGAAGATTAATAATTTTATTAAGATAAAATTAATAGTAATAAAGTAATAAGAGTTATTATAAGTTAATAGAATAGTTATAGAATAGGATCCTTCTACTTAGGTATAGCTTATACTAGATTAAGATAGTACTATTAACCCTCTAGTATAATAAGTTATAAATATATCTACTTAATAAGACTACTAGATAGGATAGTGTTAGAGAGATAACTACTAGTTAAGAGACTTTTAGACTAAAGACTACTAGTAAGTCTTATTAATACTAGCTACTAGAAAGGAACTTATATTAATAATTCTATAAGATTTCTTAATAGATAATAGAGATAATATAACTACTTTTTATTATAAAGTGTTTAAACTAGATTTTAAAATATTATATCTATTACTTAATCTTATATCTTATCTATTACTAAATGCCTTATCTAATCTACTAATAAATATCTTACCTAATATATTATTAAATCTAGCATCTAAAGCATTATCGATTCCTAATATAAAGCGTTTGTCTAATCTCTTATTAAGGCCCTCGATTAAACTAGAGGACTATCTTAGTATTTATAAGTTATCTATACTAGAAGAGGGGAATAAAAGTACTAAGATAGAAGTAGAATTAGGTAGTTAGGAGGTTAGTAGTAAGATAGAGTATATTAATTCTACTATTATTCTACGTTTTAATAGTAAGAGTTTTATATTTCTAGATAAGATAGAAATATAAACGTTAATATATATATTTTAAAAAATGAATCTGTTTAACTAAATAAGACTTAAAATTGATAAGAATCTTTAAAATTCTAGAACTAAAACTAATTCTAAACTTTACTTATTCTATATCTAGTTCTAATATTAGAACTTATAACTTAACTATATATAATTTCTTAAGTTCTACTATTAGAACTTATAAGTTAACTATATCTACTATTTAAACTTATAACTAAACTATACCTAATATTTTAAGGTCTAATATTAGAACTTATTACTAAAGTATAACTAATAATTTAAGTTCTAAAATTAGAACTTATTCTATATCTTAAGTTCTAATATTAGAACTTATTACTAAAGTATAACTTATATCTTAAGTTCTAATATTAGAACTTATTACTAAAGTATAACTTATATCTTAAGTCCTAATATTAGAACTTATTACTAAAGTATAACTAATATCTTAAGTTCTAATATTAGAACTTATTACTAAAGTATAACTAATATCTTAAGTTCTAATATTAGAACTTATTACTAAAGTATAACTTATATTTTAAGTTCTAATATTAGAACTTATAACTTAAACTTATTCTATATCTTAAGTTCTAATATTAGAACTTATAACTTAAAGTTATTCTATATCTTAAGTTCTAATATTAGAACTTATTCTATATCTTAAGTTCTACTATTAGAACTTATAACTTAATAATATCTACTATCTAAAGTTTCTACTATTTAAACTTATAACTAAACTATACCTAATATCTTAAGTTCTAATATTAGAAGTTATTACTAAACTATAACTTATATCTTAAGTTCTAATATTAGAACTTATTACTAAATTATAACTTATATCTTAAGTTCTAATATTAGAACTTATTACTAAAGTATAACTAATATCTTAAGTTCTAATATTAGAACTTATTACTAAAGTATAACTAATATCTTAAGTTCTAATATTAGAACTTATTACTAAAGTATAACTTATATTTTAAGTTCTAATACTAGAACTTATAACTTAAGTATAACTTATATTTTAAGTTCTAATATTAGAACTTATTCTATATCTTAAGTTCTAATATTAGAACTTATAATATAAGTATAACTTATATTTTAAGTTCTAATATTAGAACTTATCCTATATCTTAAGTTCTAATATTAGAACTTATTACTAAAGTATAACTTATATCTTAAGTTCTAATATTAGAACTTATTACTAAAGTATAACTTATATTTTAAGTTCTAATATTAGAACTTATTCTATATCTTAAGTTCTACTATTAGAACTTATAACTTAATAATATCTACTATCTAAAGTTTCTACTATTTAAACTTATAACTAAACTATACCTAATATCTTAA
>LLCB01000663.1:0-13353 GCA_001414345.1 Hymenoscyphus infarciens | reverse complement strand
TTAATAATATATTTACTTAGATTATTATTATAAGTATATATATTATATATATTAGTTTTCTAAATAGTATATCTATTTATATTTAATATCTTAAATAGTATATCTTTTTAAATTAGTATTTTAAGTAAATATATTACTTATATTTAATCTTTTTATTAAAAGAGGAATTAATAAAGTAACTTTAAAAGCTTTAAAATACGTTTAAATAACTCTTAAATAGTTTAGAAAGAGACTAAAGTACTCTATAATTATATTAAATAATTATAGTAGTAGTAGTAGTAGAGAAAAGAGAGGCTTATAAAGAGTCTCTATTTCTCTCTCTAAAGTACTAATAACTAATAAAGATAGTATAATAAACTAAGAAGAGTAGAGTATAAAGAGATAGAAGAGAGTATTAGATTATATAAATATAATAAAAAAGAGTCTAATTTAAATAATACTTAACTTAGTAATAAAAGAGAAAGGTATTAAAGTAATTATTAAAATAGTAAAAAAAGTACTTAAGTATAAAAGAACTAAAAAAGAAGAAGATAATATAATTATATATTAAATCTTATAAAAAGAGCTTACTATTTTAATTAAGAGAATAAAAGGAATAAAAGAGTATAGTCTAATATAAGTAGAGAGAGCTAGAACTAAAGAACTATAAAGAGAAGTAGTAACTATATTATAAAGAGAATATATAGTATTAGCTAAATATACTAAAAAGATTATAGTTTAAGTAATAAGAATAGATAAAAAGAAAGATAAACTATTAATAAAAGAAGTAATTAAAGCTATAAATATAAGTAAATATAGAATAGAAGTAATAGTAGCTTAAAAGCTTTAAAGTAGAGATATTATTTTAAGGTTTAAGAAAGAGAAGTAGATAAGATATATATAAGATAATAGCTAGATAAAGAAGGTATTTAAATAAGGAATAGTAGTAGTAGTAAAAACGCTTATAATACTTATAAAAAGAGCTCTAGTAAATATACTTAAGAATAGAAAAGAGAGTATATTATAGAGTATCTCTTAAACTTTTAATATAAAGATATTAAAGATTATATAATAAAGAAATAAATATAAAGAGTATTAAAGATAGAAGAGACTAGCTTAAAAGAACTATATTTTTAAAATAGTAATAATAAAGAAAGTAAAAAGACTATATATAAGAGAGATACTATAAGAGGTATAATACTTCTTATATAAAAGATATACCTTAAAAGTAGTAGTATAGAGGTACTATAAGTACTAAAAGTAAAAGTATATAGTATACTTCTATAAATAAGATAAGAAATATACTTAGTATATATATAAGAGGTATAAAAGGAGTAAAGAAGAGTACTTTAATAAGAAGAACTTAAAAGAATATCTAATAAAGTATAGAAATTATAAAAGAGAATATCTAGTATTTATAAAAAAGTATTATATAAAAGAGTAATACTATAAATAAATAAAAGAATAATATCTTAATAGAATAACTATATTTATAAACTTATAAAAACTCTTAAAAGAGAGTAAGATAAGAATACTTTACTTATTTACTTTTAACTAGAAAGAGGGCTTATAAAGCTTAAAGAAGAGGTAGAAATAGAGATTTATACTAAAGAGGCTAATAAATATAAATAAAGTAAAATATATAAATAATAGTAACTTAATCTAGTTCTTAGAAAGGCTAAGAAGCTCTTTTAATATAATAAAGGATTTAATTAGAAAAGAAATAAAAGTAACTTAAACTCTATTTATAAGACTATTATAAGTATAATAGTATTATACTAGAATAAAAAGAAGATACTAAAAGCTCTTAATATAGCTCTAAATTATAAAAAGGAATATAATATATTAGTAATCTAAGAACTAGTATAGAATAGTATAAGAGACTCTTCTAACTACTTCTTAAGCTTAAAATATAATATAATCTAGTTAAATAGAGTAATAATACTCTTTATATATAAAAGATATTTAAAAGTAAACTAGATATATATTATAAGTAAGAACTAAGAAAGTATAATAATAAGAAAGAGAGTAGATAAGATAATAGTTTACTTAGTTTATAATTTATAAATAAAGTAGATACTAATTAAAGATATACTCTAATAAGTAAGACTAAGAAGAGTACTTATAATAAGTAATCTAAATACTTACTATTTTTTATAAGATATATATAAAAGATATAATAAGAATATAGACTTTATTCTTAAACTTACTATACTATAAGTACTAAAGAGAGATATACTTTATAATAAAGCTATATAAAGAAGAGAGAGCTCTTATAACTCTATAATTAACCTTATCTTCTTTACTAAGAATATAGTAACTTAGTAAAGGTTTTTAAACCTACTAGGATTAGACTATATAGCTTAACTTCTTATAATAAAAGTAGAAGAAGAAAGAAAGGTATTATAAGTACTTAGATTTAGTTAAAGACTAATAAATAAGATCTTAGTTAAAGTAGAAGTCTTTTACTAAAAAACACTTATAATCTAAAATATATAAGAACTTAAGAAAGTAGTATAAAGACTTATAAAAGATCTTTAAAAGATAGTAAAGGCTTTAATACTACTTTAAAAGCTAGATAGAGAGAGAGTATAGTCTTAGTAGAATATAGAAGTTAAAGAAGTATTAAAAAAGATAAAGAAATATAAAAGAATCTAGAAAGAGTATTAAATAAAAAGCTTAAAATAGTAGCTTAATAATACTTTTTAAGAACTCTAAATAGTAAGTAGAAATTTAAATTATCTTTTTAAGTTAATTTCTATCTTTTACTTAATTATAAAACTCTAAATTACTTAAGAGATAATAAGTATATTTTCTAGAACTTCTAGCTAATATTATATATATTTTTTATTTTAAACTAAAGAAAATTATATTTAAATATAATAAGTTATAAGATAAGCTTCTTTTATATATTTTTAGAATTTTAATTTTTTTACTTAAATACTCTTTCTCTTATTACTTAATAATACTATATATTATTATATTCTTAAAAATAGCTTATAAAAGTACTATACTTTCTTTCTTATTTTATAAACTTTTTAAAAAGAAAATAAATACTTATATATATATTTAAATTTTTATAAAGTCTTAGTAAAAACTACTTAACTTTATAAAAGTATAAAAAGTTTTTTTATAAAAAAGAGGTTTTTTAAGAATTAAGTATTATTAAGTTTATTCTTAGTATACTTACTTAGATATAGTTATAAATAAAAGAAAGATATAAGAAAAGATTATAGTTCTTTCTAGTTAGAAAAGTACTTTAGTTTTCTATTTTCTAAATAAATTAAGAAAAAGAAAATAATTATAAAAATATATAATTTATAATTTTTTTTTAAAAAGAAAAGCTTAACTTATAACTTACTCTAAGTTAAAAATATAATATATTAACTTTTATACTTTTTTTATTTTTAAAAGCTATATAAGTTTACTTTTCTTTATAACTAACTATTTAATTACTTTTATTACTTTTTATATAAAAAGAGTATTATAGAATTTTATCTCTTTTAAGAAGCTAGGTTAAGTTTAGACTTAATATACTCTCTAGTAGTAATAGTAGCTATCTAAAGTTATTCTTACTAACTATAGTAATACTAAAAAAGAGGTATAAGTAGTATATATAACTCTAGCTATTAAGGTCTTACTATTTTACTACTAAAGGTTAGTAATCTTATTAATAGATAATATATATAGACTTACTTATATATATTACTTAAAACCTAGTTAGTAAGAATAGCTAAGTATTTAAATAGATATACTTAAATATATATAACCTTAGTATTATAACTATAGAGCTTTATTTATCTAAAGTAGGTCTAGTAGTATATAAATCTTCTAAGAGAATTACTTATTTCTTACTCTTACTAGTAAGTATATAGGCTTATTATTAGAAAAGTTAACTTATATAGTATTAACTTACCTAGTTCTTTATATACTATAACTTATAAGAAGTATATAAAAAAGTATATAAAAAATCTAATAGAAGCTAGAGTTAAAATCTAATTAAATAATAGTTTTATAAGCTTATAAGCTACTATAATAGTAAAAAATATAAGAATAATAGTTTAAGTAGTTAGAATTAGTTATAGGAATTTAGCTTAATATATTCTATATTTAAGTATTATTATATTACTTATTAATAGTACTTTTTTCTTCTCTATTAGTAAAGCTAATAATAATTTACTAATAATTATAATATAATTAATTAGTATTATTAATAAGACTTAAGTTTCTTATAATAGACTTCTAAGTTAGAATAAAGATATATATTTATATAAGATATATTATTAATTAACTTTTTTAAGCTTTAAAGGTTTTTATCTTATTTATATTAAGTAGTAAGTATTAGTACTTTTATTAAAGAAAGTAATACTACTTTCTTTTATTATATCTATTATAAAAGAAGATAATTACCTTTACTTATTTTTAACTTAAATCTTATACTAATTATAAAGTATTATTCTAGTACTAGTTTTAATAAACTCTAAAACTTTATCTAAATTATAAACCCTCCTCTTAGTTATAATTATTAACCTATATCTAGTTTTTAACTTATTAAACCTTTCTTTAATAAATTTAGTTTAATTAAATCCTTATATTCTTATCTAAGTCTACTAATACTTCTAAGCTTAGTATAATTAGTAGAGGATATAAAGTAGTTTTAAAGTATATAAAGGAACTATAAACCTACTATTAATAATAATATATATCTTATTATAATAGCTAGATATTAGAATATAATAATTTTATTTATATAAGATAAAATATAGAAGTATAATAACATCTATCTTAAAGTTTATATAAATAAGTAGTTTATATCTATTAAAGAATACTACTATTATATATTTAGTAATAAAGTTAAAAATTTTATAATATTATATAAAAGAAGTCTAATTATTATACTCTTAATACTAAGTAAAGTAAGTATTAATATAATTCTTTTATCTTTTACTTAGTTAACTTTTAAAGTTAAGACTAAATAATAATAATATTATTAAAGTCTTTTATAAAAACTATTTAGTTAAAATAAGTATCCTAATCTAAGAACTAACTCTTAGTATTAATATTATTATTTATATAAAGCTAAGATACTTAGTAGACTAAATTATAAAGAATCTTAAGAAAAGATTTAATATAAGATTATAGCTTAAGTAAGAGGATTAGTTTCTTAATAATAATACTTTATTAGGATTTATAAGTATAAAAGTATTATATTTTTTAAATACTTAATTATATAGCTAACTTATCTATTTCTAATAGCTTAGCTTAATAGAAGGTAATATACTTAGTATTAAGTAAACTAGACTATATTAGGCTAAAGTTAATAGAGGTAATAGAACTAGACTATACTTAACTAAGAACTTTATAGTTAGTTATAAGAGAACTTAACTATACTCTACTAAGTATACTATAATTAGCTTAGTTTCTTTACTTATTTTACTTTAGCTTAATCTAATTAATATTATTATATATAAAATATAAAAAGAAAGTAAACTATTTATAGTTCTAAGATTAATTTAAAAATAGAATAATCTAGTTAATAATTTCTAAGAGATAAAAGCTTTTAATTTTAAAGAATTTATATAAAGAAGAGATTTAAATAAATACTAAGTAATAAATTACTAGAGTTTATAATAAATAAATAAATAAATCTATTACTTAAATAATAGATAGCTACTAGCTCTCTTTTTAATAATAATTATTAAAAGTAGAGAATAATAAAGAGAAAAGAAGTATAAGAAGAAGAGAATAAAAAGAAATACTATTAGTAAAAGTAATTTAAAAGAGCTTAGATTAAAGTTCTTTAACTAATTATAAAGTATTAAAAACTATAACTATAAATACTTATAAGTACCTAATTTATAGTATCTTTACTAGATCTATAATATAATAACTCTCTTTCTAGCTTAGAAGTTTAACCTCTCTAGTTTTAAGTATTTTATTTAATATACTTATAATACTTTTTAATACTTTTCTTTTTAATATAAAACTAGTAGATATTTCTTAGCTATATAATATATCTCTTATTACTTAGAATATAGCTAAGAGAGAATTAAAAGGTAGTTATTATTTATAGATATATAACTAGTATTTATATTTTTAAGTAAGCTTATTAAGTTTTTAAAAGTATTTATTTATAACTATAATAAAATATTAAACTAAAATAATATAAAAGAGGTTTAAGAAAGTACTTAAGTTAATATCTTTAAATATAAAAAAAGAGGATACTTAAATATAATTAGTTAGATTTAAAACTAGATATATTCTATAAAAATAGTATACTTACTATCTTTAATATATTTAGTATTAGAATTATATTATTTATATATTTCTCTCTTATAGTTTAAGCTAGTATAATTAGAATAGTAAGGTAAAGTAGCTAAATATTTATAGTATTTAGAGCTCTATAAGAAGAACTAACTAAATTACTACTACTAGATCTACTTCTCTAACTACTAAGACTATAATATAAAGTAGAAGACTATATTCTATTAATAAAGGCCTAGGTATAAGAGAATATTAGTTATAAATTATAAAATAAGTAGAGTATAACTATCTTTACTATAAAAGCGTTATTATATTAGAATACTAAAGATTTACTATAAAGGTTAGTAAAGGTTTAAAAGATAGAAGATAAATATACTTTTAAGATTTTATACTAGTTATAATAGTTAGAAATATACTAACTAGCTAGTATATAACTCTATTCTTTTTTATAAGTAGTTTATATATTAATATTATAATAATATAGTTTTTAATATTTCTTTAATATATAAAATATAAAAGGTAAATTTAGTAAATAATAGTTTAGTAGAGAATTTATACTTCTAGAAATAGTAGAATTAAGTAAAATTTATAGTTAAGGTTAGCTATATATTTAATTATCTAGTTTAAAAGGTATATAAAGAGTTTCTTTTATAGATTTATATATATCTTAGTTTAAAGAGATCCCTTTTATAGCCTAGTAAGTATATATATCTAAGAAGGTATAGTATTATAGATTCTATAATATTAGTATAAGATTAAAGTTAGAGATAGAGATATATAAGAAAAATAGTACTAGCTTTAATATAAGGATCTTAAAAGTACTATAATTACTCTTTCTTTATACTATACTAATAAAACCTTTTTTAGAATAAGACTAAGAGTATAAGAACTCTTTACTAGAATAAGACGTTTAGATACTAATAGTTCTAAAGAAGCTCTATCTCTATTATAATAAAGCCTTATAACTTAAAATACTATTAAAGCCTTTTATTAAAGTTATATCTTATAAAACTAATTATAAAAGACGCTATATATATATATAAGTTAATTAAAGCTAAATACTTAAAATATAATTAGATAAAATATACTAAGAAATTTAATTATAACTATTAAATACTTAAAATATTATTAGATAAGAGGTATTAAAAAGTTTAATTAATAATAAATACTAGTATAATAGGAAATTTAATTATAATTACTAAGTATTTATAATACTACTAAATAAAGTATACTAAGAAGTTTAATTAATAGTAAGTATTAGTAATAAGAGTAAGTTAGAGAGAATTAGTCTTAACTACTCTAAAAAGTCTTTTATAGCTTATAAGAAACTAAGACTATATACCTTCTTACTTATAGCTTTATAACCTTTTTATTACTAATAAGAACTAATAAGAGGTAATATATATAATAAAAACTATAACTATTAAGATATTTTAAAAATATAAATATATAATTTAAGAATTAGAACTTAGGTTAAGAATATATTAGAGAAGGTTTAGTATTACTAGAGAGAGGAGTTTTATCTAAATCTATAAAATAAGTTTAAGAATTAGAAGTACTATATATTATAATAATATATCTATTTTATTATAAGTATATTCTAATATCTTATACTTAATTAGGCTATAATTACTCTAAGAAGTAATATTCTAAGTAATAAGAATACTTATTATTAGTTTTATACTTTAAGATACTCTCTTTTACTTAGGATTTCTAATTACTTAGATTCTAACTATTCTTCTATAATATAATTAATAGTAGTATATTAAATATACTTATTTATATATAAAAGTAGAGTTTATAAAAATAGTAAAATAAGTTAAAAGGTTAATAAGTTAGAGATAATAATAAAAGTAGTTATAAAAACACTTATAAAAGTCTTTATTATAAGAAATTAAATATTTAAGAAGCTAGCTATCTAAGAGTAATATAAGTAATTATTCTAGCCTTTTCTTAATAGTTAGGTATTATTTACTAATAGTTTAGTTCTTTAGACTTCTTTTTAATAATAACTTATATAAAACCTTATAAGATCTTAAATTTTTATTTTATATTTAAACCTTTTAATTTAAAAAAGTATTTCTAACTTATATTAAGTTATTATCTAGCTCTTTTTTAACTTTAGAAAGTAGTTAATTATACTTAATCTACTCTCTTCTTTAATAGTACTCTTATTTTTAGTAGTTAAGGTTTACTTTATTTAAACCTTACTTATTCCTTTCTTCTCTATTAAAAACTTCTAATATATCTTATACTTATTCTTCTTTATAAATAACTAGTACTTTATTTTTATATTAAAGACTTATACTAAGATCTTAATATTTCTTATATACTTTTACTTTATATTAACTAAGTTATTAATCTAATAAATAGTTAATAACTAACTCTATACTCTTTTTATAACTAGATATTACCTATCTTAAACTTATAGTAAACTATAGATTTCTAAGATACTTATAAGGTTAATTATTATAATAGAAACCGAGTTTTATCTTAAAACTAGTTTAATTCTTACTAAAGCTTTATATTTAATAAATAGTTTAAATATAAGTTTATATTAGCTTCTTTTATTTTAAGCTAATAATCTATAAATACTCTAATATAGATAACTAGAGTAGTATTATTAAGACTAATAGTAGTATTAATATTATATTTAATAATATAGAAGTTATAAATAATAAAGTTAAAAACTCTAAGTTTTATAATAACTCTAAAGAAGATATATTTTATAATATAAAAAGTAAGATATATTATAATTCTAAAAATAAGGATAATAATATTAATAAAGTAATTAAAGATAATATTAAAGACTTTATAGATTAGTTTATAACTTTAGAAGTTAATACTAAAGTATATAAGTTTTTTAGTAAGCTTTTAAGTATACTATATACTTTTTAATAGATATATCTACTTTATTAGTTTAAATAAGTTATATAAAGTTTAGACTTAAAATTCCTTAAAAATATAGTAGTTTTAAAAATAGATATTAAGTAATATATTATTTTATATCTTTTAATTAAGCTTTAAAATACCTTTTATATACTATTAAATATTCTAAAAATATAAGAGAGAAAGAATAAGAATAAAAAAGAGTTAGAGCCTCTTTTATACTCTACCTAGAATACTAGTAAGCTTAAGTATCTTAGATAGTCTAAAATTAAGACTAAAAATCTAGAGTTTTATTTTTATTAAGTTATAATAAAAACCTTATAAAAGTTTATAAAAATAGCTTTAAATAAAAACTTAATTAACTTAGAAGAGTATATAGATAAGATAAAATATAATATACTATTAGAGATAGAATAAGAGAGAAGAGCTATAACTACTAAAAGTAAGCTAATAATAATTTTAGTCTATATCTTTAATTAGAAATAGCTTAGAATATATATAAAGCTTAAAAAGGCTACTAAGGCTATAGATAAAAGTCTACTTAGATTATTAGTTACTATATACTATTCTAGATTTAGGTATAATAAGGATATAATAATACTACTTAGTAAGACTATACTTCTTATATACTTTAAATATCTTAAGTATATAGTATAGAATAATATAAGTATTAATTACTATTATAGAATATAACTAGAAAGTAAGTAGAAGACTATTAGAAGGAATTATAAGTTAATCTATTTATTTAAGATAAAACCTTACTTTTTTATTAAAAGGCTAGACTTAACTCTATTATATTTAATAGAAAAGTTTATAATATAGTATATTTTATAATTACTAGCTATTATTCTAAAAAGAAAAAGTAAACTAAATAAACTTAAAATATAAGATCTAATTCTACTTTATTTAAATAATTATTCTAATAATTAATAAGAGTTATTTAACTTTATTAGTTATAAATTTTATATATTATATTAAATATAAACTTACTTTAGAGTATATTAAATACTTAAATAATAAGAAGTTAAGAAAGTAGATAACTTATACTACTTAAAACGCCTCTTATCTACCTATATATATTACTATACTTTTTAATATTATAACTTAAACTTAGAGAAAGCTTATAACTAATATTATAATTATATTAATTAATAAATTTATTAAAAACTATACTACTAGATTTAACTAGTCTATTTACTTCTAATACTAGGATATTAAGTAATCTCTTATTTTATTTAGTATTTATAAGAAGAAGTAGAAGTATTCTATCTTATCTTATTATAAATACTCTTAATATAGTTAACTTTTTAAGTAAAACTATTATTTATAATAATATAATCTTAAACTCTCTATTTAAATAATTAATATAAAATTTAGTTATATATTACTTAAAGCTTTTTTTAATAGATTTTTAACCTCTTTACTTTCTTATATAAGCTATTTATATATTCTTTAGATTATTATAAAATATTAACTAATTATTAGAAGTCTATTTATATCTTTTAAGTTTATTAAAGTAATAGTTATTAGAGTATAAAAGGTAGATTAGAGTTACTATTATATATAAACTAGTATCTTTAAGTCTTTAAATATTCTCTTTCTTTAGAATTTCCTTTTTTATATTTAAGGATTAATAGAAGGTTATAGTTATAAGTTTTTAAGTCCTTTCTTATTAGTAGTTTCTTCTTTTTAAGAATTTTCTTCTTTATATTTAAAAATTAGTTTAAAGTCTAGAATAGAGGTCTTTAACTTAGTTATATTTCTTATTAGTAGGTTCTCTTTTTTTAAAATTTCCTTTTTTATATTTAAAGATTAGTTAAAAGTATAGTAAAGGGTTTTAGTAGTTATTAAGTTTCTAGTTATACTTTTTACTAATATATATTTTAATAGATACTATATTTCTAAATAAGTTATTACTCTTAATATTTCTAGACTTTAGATTTATTAATACTATACTTTATTCTTTTACTTATATTACTATATCTATATTTTAATTACTTCTTATAAGCTTAAAGAAGAGGAATATTCTTTATATAATTAAATTTAACTTTAGAAACTAAAGCTTAAAAGACTTTTAAGACTATCTTTTCTTCTTTTAAAAGAAGATATAAGATAACTAATAGAAATTCTAAATAAGTAGTTCTTTTAAAATAAATAATCTTCTATTACTTTTATATATATAAACCTAATACTAAACTCTTATAATATTAATCTACTAAAACTTATTTAATTATACTTAAGTTCTTCTCTTTTTATTAGGTTAGTAAGTAGTATTAGATATAACTATACTTATATATTAGTAATAGTTAATTAGTTATAGATATAAAACTAATATAAAGAAGTTTTAATATTATTTAGTAATTTATTTTATATTTATTTTAAATACTTAAATATAAGACTTATTTAATATAAGTAATATAAATAGAGAGACTAAGAAATAAAGCTAGTATACTTATTTCTTTAACTACTTCTTTATCTATTTTATATATTATAATATAAATAGTCTTATTATCTTATTATTATTATATATCCTTCTCTATCTTTTTAAGCTTAATATAATATTAGAGTTTATTAAGCTAGTCTAGTATTATTATATATATATAAGAGTAGAGAATTAATTCTATATTATAAAATACTTTATTTTCTTTCTTATTATTTATATCTTTATCTTTTAAAACTTAGTAAGCTTAAGAAAATTTATATTTAGAATAAAAGGTTAATAGATTTAAGTAATAATAAAAAGCTAATTCTTATAAATAAGAGTTTTTCTTAGTAAAGTATAAGATAAAATAAAGTAGAGTAAAAAAGTATACTAATTATAAATAAGCTTTCTAGTTTTTAAACTTATATTAAAGTTTTACTTTAAGTAACTTATATATAGTAGAGTTATACTTTAGATAAGTAAACCTAAGTTCTTTAAATAAGTTATAATATTATATAAGAATATTAACATCTCTTATATTTCTTAAAAACCTAATCTTAGTTTATATATTTTTAATTTATATAAAGTAAGTAGTACTAAGGTCTATTTACTATCTTTAAAGAATTAGTAAAAGAAGTATTCTATTAATAATATAGAGTTTTTTATTTACTAGAAATCTAAAATACTACTTAATAAAGTAGTAGAGATTAATATCTTATATATTCTTATATAAAACTTAAAACTAAGCTATATAATTATTAGATTTATTATACTACTAGATAATATATTTAAATACTTTATTATTAAAAGAGCTACTTATAAAAGAACTTATAAAAGTAATAAATATTTTATAAATACTAAAGTAGTATACTTAATAGTTATTACTTAGTAGAAAGGTATATTATAAAAACGTAGTATATAGAGTAGTTTAATTATTATAGACCTAGGTCTTTTTAATACTTAGTATTAGATAATATAAGTATAAAATAAAAAGTAGAATATATTAAAGTAAGTAAGAAATAAGCTATTAAGAGATATAACACTTATTTAAAGAATAATCTAATATCTTAATATATATAATATTATATATATATATACTACTAAACTAGGTTTAACTAATTAAAGAAACGTAGTATATCTATAGATATTAATATTATAAGTAATACTAGAGAGAATAACTACTTATAAGATATCTTATAATACTTATAATACTAATATAAACTTTAAGCTTAAAAGACTAAATATAAATAGTATATTTACTTAGAATATTAAACTAAGTAGATATACTACTTAGAATAATATTTTAAATTAATATAGTATTTTAAAAACTAATTTAAGAGATTATACTAGTTTAAAAACTAGATATAAATAAAATATTTACTTAGAATATTAATACTAATAAATATTCTCTTTAAAAAACTAAGTTAAATAACTATAATATTATAAAATACTATATATATAAGTTTACTAGTTTTAAATATATTAATTATATAAATATCTTTATAAAGATATTATATTAGATATTAAAAAGATTAGTAATATAACTTAGATATAAGTAACTTTTATTTATTATTATAAAAGTTCTCTAACTTTTAATTATATAAAGCTAGTAGTTTTTTTACTATTCTAAGTAATATATCTATATACTAGAGACTAGTTTTTTAGATAAAATATCTACTTAAATTAGTCTTTTATCTAAGTTTTATTTATTTTATATTCTAAGTAATATATTTACTTAAATTAGTTTTCTATATAATAATCTATTTTAATAAGTTCTTAAAATAAGATATTTATTTAAA
>LLCB01000662.1:0-13495 GCA_001414345.1 Hymenoscyphus infarciens | reverse complement strand
CTTTCTAATTAACTAATTATTTATTTATATGCTTTTAGTCTATTATAGACTAAAAACCACCTACTTTTAGTCTATAATAGACTAAAAGGTCCTCTTTTATATAACTTTTATAATTAACTAATTATTTATTATATACTTTTAGTCTATTATAGACTGAAAACCACCTACTTTTAGTCTATTATATACTAGAAACTATCTACTTTTAGTCTATAATAGACTAAAAGGTCCTCTTTTATATAACCTTTCTAATTAACTAATTATTTATTTATATGCTTTTAGTCTATTATAGACTAAAAACCACTTACTTTTAGTCTATTATAGACTAAAAACCACCTACTTTTAGTCTATTATAGACTAAAAACTATCTACTTTTAGTCTATAATAGACTAAAAGTCCTCTTTTATATAACCTTTCTAATAAATTAATTATTTATTTATCTACTTTTAGTCTATTATATACTAGAAACTATCTACTTTTACTATATAATAGACTAAAAGTCCTCTTATATATATTCTTTCTAATAAATTAATTATTTATTTATATACTTTTAGTCTATTATAGACTAAAAACCACTTACTTTTAGTCTATTATAGACTAAAAACCATCTACTTTTAGTCTATTATAGACTAAAAACCTTCTAGTTTATTAATTATTTAAAATATAAATCTTTTATTCTATTATATATTAAATATCTCTAGAACTTATCTCTTTTAAGCCTTCTACTCTATTATCTACTAAATGTATATATAGAAATATATATTTAATTAAATAATATATAATACTTTTTAGTCCTTTTAGTTACGTTTCTTTTAATACTGTTAAAGGCCGATTTTATACGTAATACCTACGCGCTAACAAAGCTCAAAAGGCGACGTAGTTATACTAACGTTAGACGAGTCATATAGCCCTTAGAAGAGCTAGTTATAACGTTATAACCTAGCTCTCCTAAGGCTCGGGCTCGCTTCTTTTTATATACCTATAGTGCTTTCCGAGGTAGTATATTATTAAGGTAATAATCGCTTCGGCGCTTATCTAGCCTAATAATTCACTTTACCTATACTTAGATATTTAAAGCCTTTTATAGCTAGTCTCCTCTTTTATTATCTCTATATAATATAATACTTTAACCTTTATCTCTAGATACTAGGCTACTACTATATAAATAGTGTTCTTAGTAAGGTAACAAATCTCTAAATTATCTAATAAACGTATTAGTCTATTAACTTTAAAATCGAAATTTTATTCTCTAAATTAAGGAATTAAGCGTTAGTACTAGAAACTCTTAAATCTACTTATAATATTAGATATCTACTATTATAGAAAAAGTATATATAAGGTATATTAGAATATTAGAACTAAAAGAATAGTATATATCTATAATACTATAAATAATAAAAATATTTAAAATCTATAAGTATTATTAGTAGTAATTAATTTAGCTTTTAAAACTATATATAGACATAACTTCTATATAAAGTAGAAAGAAGAAAATAATCTACTACTATACTTTTAAGAGGTTATCTTCTCTTTTAATAAATAGTCTTTTAACTTTATCTATATTAACTAAAGATAGATTACTATTTAAAGAAACTCCTTTTAATAAATTTAAAGAACCTTCCTATAATAGCTTATACTTTATAAAGTCTAACTTAGAATCTCCTATACTATTATAATTCGATTTTAAAGATAAGAGAATAATAGCTAATATATATTTTAAAAGTAAGAGTTTACTAGTACTTAAGTAGAGTATAAAAGTATAGCTAATACTCTTAGAATAAGCTATCTAAGAATTCTTAATAAAAACATCTATTATATTAGACTTATTACTAATAGAGAAAGGAAACTTAGCTATAGTTAGAAATACTCTTTTACTAAATAAAGGACTATTACTATTTTAGAGGAAAATCGCTACTAAGTTAAACATATTATCTATAGTATTAGTTCTACTATTTTATAGTTTACTATATAAAGACATAGAGATATTCTTAACTTTTATAAAATATATTATAAAAGCTAATTATAATAATCTAGTTATATTAAAAGAAGAGAAGTCTTTAATTATAATATCTAATTATTATAAAGAGGCTACTAGATATGTTTAAAGCTTCTTATAAGCTATTAAAGAAGACTTTAAGAAGTTAAAGGCTTTATTAATTAATAGATTTTTTTAGAAGAATAGAGAAGATAAAGTAGAATTAGTAATAGATAAGATAACATCTTTAAATTAGAATAGATACCCTCTTTATAAGTACTATATAGAAATATAAGATATTAAGTAGGATTTACCTAATACTATAGAAGCCTAGCTATATAAGTAAGCTATTAAGAGACTTAATAAAGAACTAATAAGAATAGTAGTTTATTCTAATAAAGTAATATTAAGAATTATTAAGATTAAATCCTTAATCTAAAATATAAAGACTACTATTAAAGGATTAGATAACTATAACCTAAGAGTAGTAGAGGTAGCTAATATATATTTAGAAGTAGATAACTTAGAATTATAACTAGAATTTAATTAAATATAAAAGTTTATAAAGATAGATTAAGAAAAGAATAATCGCTATATAGCTACTATAAAAGCTTTTATTAACTCTCTTATAAAGTAGACCTTAGCTTTTTAAAGCTAAAATCAAATTCCTTCTTAAGAAGGAAATAGAAACATAGCACTAGTTAGTATTAACACGGCTTTCGTTCTTAGACCTAATACTTAGTTTAGTCTAAGAAAGCTATTTATATACTATACTTATAGAAAGGAAGGTTATAGTTTTAGAGACTATAAAACCTTTTTATCTAAATAGTTATTAAAAGTTAAATAATAGAAATAATAAGATAAATAGAATTAAAATTATATAATATAAGCTTATATAGTAGAGCTTTACTATAATTAAAACTAATACTTCTAATAAAACTTATAAGGTTATTAGTTTTAAGAGAATTAAAAGAGATAACTCTTTTTAAATAATATAAGAAATTATTATAGTATTAGGCTCTAGTAGATAAATTAAGATAGAGCTAGCTTTAGATAATTAGTAATAGATAATAATCTAGTAACTAGCTAAGAAACTTAGATAATTTAGAATAGATTAATATTAGATAGCGTTATAGTTACTTAAGTATTACTAAAGTAGATAGTTAATATATCTAATTCTATTATTAATAAGTAGAATACTAGAGATTTAAATATAGTTTATAATAAAAGATATATATATAGAATAGAGGTAGAAATATAAGTACTAATAAATATATTAACTCTAATATAATTATAAGAAGTTAAAGTATTAGTAATAGAGAAGTAGTTAAATATAAGGATCTTAAGTAGTATCTTTTTTATAGAACCTTCTAGTAGACTAACTAAGAAAAGAAAATATAGAGTATTTATAGTTAAAGAATATAAAAATAATATTATAAAAGATACTATACCTATATAGAAGCTATTACTCTAACTCTCTACTCCTAGTCTAAAAAAGAAGATAGTAATAAAGAAAGCTAAGTAACTTATTATAAGTATAATAGAATAAGAGGACTTTTCTCTAGCTAATATATTAGTAAATATAAAGCTTAAGATATCTTTACTTTAGCTTTATAATTAGTCTCTTAAAGATAGATTTAAACTTATAAGACTACTTAAACTAGAACCTAAATCTAACCTTATAAAGGCTAGGCTATTAGGAGATAGCTATACTATTAATGTTTTCTAGGTTAAAGATACTAATATAATAATTATAATACTTACTAAAATAATTAAAGGAACTTAGAAGATAACTAATAGTAAATACTTAGACTAGCTAGAAAACGAATTAACCTTATTCTTAACTAAGAAAGTATATAACTTTTATATATAAGTAGTAGTATAATCTTATATTAATTAAAAAGGAATCTATAATTTAAATTAAGTATTACTAGATAGAGGTTTTATTATTAACCTTATACTAGATTTAGTAGTATAGAATTTAGAGTATAAGTTAAGACTAGACTATTTAATTATAATTAAAGTAGCTAATATAATACTTTATCTATTAGAATACTTTATCTACTTTAATATATATATTAGTAGTATTAATAGAGTTATTAATATATATCTTATCTTAGATAGAACCTTATATTTATTATTACTAAGTTAATAGTAGATATAAGATTATAGAATTATAAGAGATTATAAGAATAAGAAATATTAGATTAAGATAAAGGAAAGTAAATATAAAGAGCTTAAGAGTACTATCTTAACTAAGAAGATTAAAGTCTTTTAAGTAGTTACTAATCTAAACATTTTATATAGCGAATTATCTATAGCTAGAAAAATCGTCTATATATATAAGATAGAAATTTAAGATATAGTATAATATATTTATAATATAACTATATAAGTATTAGCCTAAGTTACTAAAGAATATACTAAGAAAGTAGATTCTAAGAATAAAGAAATAGTTAATTAGATATTTAAAGAATTATAAGATAAGATTAAATAAGAATATAAAGATAGAAATAAACTTTTAGACGCTAGTACTCTAGCTAGTACTAATTTACTAATAATTAGACGATTTATAATAATAGGACTATAGTTTAGTTTAAAAGCTAACTATAAGTAGAGGGCCTAGCCTCTACTTATAAAGATAAAGTCTAGCTAAGAGAGAGAGGATTAGAAAGAAAAGTATTAAAACCTAGAATATAATTATTTATTAAAGTATAATATTTTAAAGAAAGATATAAGAATTTAGTCCTCTTATAAGACGTCTTAGGATAATTAAGAAACTAAGATAAAACACTTTTAATATAATTACTATTAAATAATTAGTAGTTAGTAGATATATAAGAGAAGGTAGAGAGTTACTTTATAAAGCCTATTAAAATAGTATTAAATTAATCTTAGCTATATAATAGAAAGAGAAAGATAAGAGTTAAGAAGAGAATAAAAGAGTTAAAGTCTTAGTAAGAAGTATAACTATTTATTACTATAATACTAAAATCTATATAAAATAAGAAATTAAATAGTAAAAAAGAGAAATAGGTTAGCTTAAATATAGTAGAAGTTAAAAGTATACTTTTATCTATATCTAGATTACTAGAATCTAAACCTATATATATATATCTATAAAAGAAGAGAAGATAGTTAAGTATTACTATAGCTTTTAATAAAGATAACCTTTTCTATTATTCTAGTATTAAACTATTATAAAGTAAATTAAGTAGTTAGTAGAGAAATTAGAAATAAGTAATAAATATTAGAGTATAACTCTTAAAAGAAGTTATAATAGTAGAAAATAAAGATTATAAGAATAGTCTATTTATAGCTAAGACGCTAAAATAGAGCTAGAGTAGTACTAAAGTATATCTTATAAAAAAAAGAGTAAGATTTAAAAAAGTAGTTAAGGTTATAGAAAATTCTAACCTATCTAATAATAAAATATTAGAATTTAAAATAGATAAAGAAATATAAATTTTAAACTTCTAATAAACTAGATAAAATAAAATAGGAATATTTATAAGTTAATAAATAATTACTAAAGCTAGTACTAAAAGTCTAATATAAAGAGAAAAGGTAGATAAAGAAAAGGATATATTTAATATAACTTATAGATTCTCTATTATTAAAAGACCTTTATAATATAAGAAAAGGTAGATAGAAGTATAAGAACTATATAAGCTAGAATAAAAGAAGATTAAAGATATTATAAATAAAATAATAAAAGAGTTAATAAATATAAAGGAAAAGAGGTATATATTATAGAAATTACTATTTTAATAAAAGAATATCTTTATAAATAATATTAGAAAAATGCCTAAAATAGACCTAGTTAAATATAGAATTCCTACCTATTATAATTATACTTTAAAGAAGTTACTAATTATAAAATAGTTATTAAAAAAGATAGAATATTAGAAGAAGTTACTACTTAAATTAGTAGAAGTAAAGGTAATTATCTAATATAAATCTTCTTAGTTAATAAGAATATAATTAATTCTAAAAAAAAAAAATATAATAAGAATAGTATATAATTATATCTTAGTAAATAAAGCTATAATAAAATTATAGTACTTAATAAAGTAATAGAAAACTATCTTATAATAAATTATAAAGCTAGATATAAGATATATATTTTTATTAGATATTAGTAATAAGTATTAAGCTATAAAACTATTTAAGAATTATTAGTATAAAACAGCTTTTTAGACTATATTAGAATAGTATTACTACTAAGTAATAGAATAAGAACTTATAAGAGTACTAGGTACTTACTCTAAATTAAAAGATTTAAAGTACTTAGTAATACTAGGACTAAATACTAAACTAGTACTATTAGATATTAGTAAAGATACTTATTTCTTATATTTTATAGATAATAACTAAGAAGGTATAAAGGACTTCTTTACTTTAATATAGTTTTTAAGAGAATACTACTTTCTAAGAGTAGTATAGGTAAAGCTTATACTAAGCCTACTTAAGATAAAATTTATAGTTACTAAATTAAACTGTCTAAGATATTAAAAGCTAGCTAGAAAGAGCTTAAAGCTAGTACTTAATAAGCTAGCTATAATTTAAGATTATATAGTTTCTAAAAGTATTAAGAAAGTAGAATAATTCCTATTTATACTACTATTCTTAAAGGATTATATACTAGGATATATAGACCTTTTAATAATTATTAAAAGTTTAATAACTTATATTATAGAAGACTATTAATTAAGAGAAGTAGTAAAATAGTAATAGAAGGTTACTAGCTTTAAGTAGTTAGAAAAATATATATAGGCTTTTAAGAGAGTAAAAAAGAAGGTATATATAAATATTATTATAGCTAAGAATAGTAATTTATAATATTACTTAGTAACTAATATATTAGAGACTAGCTATAAAGGTATTCTTTTTTAATTACTTAGAAGTGTAATTAGAATAGAAGCTAAGTTTATAAAACTAGCTAAAATAAATATTATTATATTTATATCTTTTTAACTTATACTAATATAGTAAAAGTATTATACTACTAAGTAAGAAGCTTATATAGTACTTCTAAGCTTAGAAGAATTATATTATTTTATTTAAGAAATAAATATCTTAGTAAAAGTATATACTAATTACTCTATTTTAATAATAGTAATTTAAAGTAATAATATAAAAGAGTAGATTATTTATTAGTAAATAAGACTTACTAAGTATAACTTTAAAATTATTAATATACCTAGGAAATTATTAGTAGTAATAGATAGGTTATCTAGAATTATTAGATACCTAGTTTATTAATATCTAGTAGGATTTAAAGAATTTACTCTTTTAGTTATAGTATTAAAAATTATAAATAGAGAAGTAGAGATAAATAGAACTTTAAGACTTAAATTAATTTATAATAATATCTAAGAATAAATTTAAAAAAAGAAGGAATAATAAGTAAAGTAGTTTATCTTATAGTATACTAATACTTTAGAATATAAAATTATAAGTACTATATTATATATAAGAATATTAACTAAATTATTTAAGAAAGTTACTAAAAAGTAAGCTATAAATTTAATAATATTAGAAAAGAATAAACTATTATACTTAAAATTAGTATTTTAAGAATAAGCTAGGAAACTAGTATTCTATATTATACTAGAGTAGGTAGTAGTAGTACTTTAGTAATTATATAATTCTTATAAGTACTTTATAAAAAAACTTATACTAAGAAGAACTATTAGAAGATTCTAGTAGCCTATTAGAACTAAGGATATTACTATATACTACTATTTATATTTAAATTACTAATTCTTAAGACCTCTTAAGCTAATAAAAGAACTTATACTAATTTTATATTTATAACTATAGGATTTAGTAGGATTTGATTATATTAGTCTTATTTTACTAGTAGTAAAGTTAAGAGTAAGATTTATACTATTAATAGTTAATTATATAATAAGATAGGCGACTTTTAAACTATAATAAGCTATAATATTAGTAAATATATTATATAGTTGTTAATAATAGGTAGTAAGACTATTTAAGTAGCTAAGAGTAGCTTATAATAATAATAGTACTTATTTTACTAGAGAGGTATTTCTTATAAAGTTAGCTAAGAATAGAGTATACTAATACTTTATACTTATATTATACTCTTAATTTATAGAGTTAGTAGAAGTATATATAAAGATGTTCTTAAGAGCTTTAAGAGTAGAATTATAAGTCTTACTAGTAAAGATATTCTAATAGAATAAGTATTATATAAGAATTAAAGTAGCGTTATAGTTAAAGGATATATATATTTATAAATTTACTCTAGCTTAACTTATACTTAGAGAAAACTCTTAAGACTTATTATTTAACTAACTAGTAGAAACTTAACTATAGATAGTATTAATAGAAGTAGTAGTATAAGAGAAAGGAATCAAGTTATTTATTATAATAATAGTAAGCTAGTTAGTAGAAGAAGTGTTTAAAGAAAGGCTTATTATATTAGATAAAATATAAGAATTAGTAAATTAGAGATAGTTAATAGAGTAGACTAAAATAGTAGAGGTAGTAGTAATATAGAACTCTTTACTAAAACTTAGTAACCTAGTATTATTATAAAGGTTATAATAAGATAGTTAACGCTCTTATAAACTAGAGCTAAGATAGTTAGGACTATACTAAGTTAGAAAGATAGGTATAAATAATATATTAGTATAGTTAGAAGATCTTATAATATATAAACTAATAAGTAAATATTACTTTAATTATATTAAAAAATTTATTAAGAAGTTAAAGAATAATTAAATTATTAGCTATTAGAAAACTATTATAAAAATTAATAAGGACTTAAAACCGATTATAATAAATTATATATAAATAGTAAAATAGAGTAAAGAAGAGTAAAAAGTAATAATTATTAAAGGAAAGATATTAGTAAAGTAAAGATTAAAAATAATAGACTTATCTAATCTACTATATACTTATAAACACCCTCTTAATAAAGGAATAAAAGAAGCTATAAGTAATAGATACTAGTAAGATTAAGCTATAGACTTATATAGTTTAGTTAAAGAGTTAAACCTTCTTTAAAGAAGAAGAGAGAAGATTAAGATATATTAGTAAAGATATACTTTATTAGATAATAGAAGGTTTATAGAATATAATTAAAGAAGAAGTTAGAGATATTTAGAAGTAAGAAATATTAATATATAGAGAATAATAAAGAGATTAAGTATTAGTATTTTAGAATTATAACTATAGAGGAATAAGGTATCTAGGAAGAATAGAGAGTAAAAAGATAAACTTTACTTTTAAAGCTAAGAAAAAAAAAAAAAAGTAAAGCTTTAAAGTAGAGCTTAGTATATATATATCCTCTCTAAGCTTAACCTAAGATCTTATAATATAATATAACTTTTCTTTATTATAATAGATTAAAAACTTTTAGATTAAGTATAATAACCTTTCTCTTACTTAATAATAAGTAATATTAAACTTAAATTAAATACTTAAGAGGTAAGACTTCTTAGATAGATTAGAGATAAATAGAAACTAGTTATAGATTAAAGATAAAGGTAAAGGTACTAATGTCCTAAGTATTATTAAGATTAAATATACTACTATAATATAAAAATAAACTTATAATAATTAAGAATAACTTATAAATTTAATAACTTTTAATATAACTAGAATAAGTAATATTTTAGAAGTTAAATCTATATCTAAATAAATAACTATTATAAAAGATTAACTATTACTAAATAACTATATTTTAGTAAAGTAAAGTAAAGAGTTATTCTATTACTTTATTAAATTAGATTTAGAAAGAGAGATAGATTATAAAATAGATAATTTTTTAAGTATTAAAGACTATTACTTAGAACCTAAGAAAGCTAGCTCTAGTAACTAGCCTAAGCTAAAAAGCTAATTAAGTAAGAGTAGAAATATAATTAATATCTATTTAATAATAAATAGCTAAGTAGAAGAAGGAGAAAGTAAAGATAATATAAATAATAACTTAGACTTTAATTATAACTTATATAAGTTAGAATTAGTTATTAGAAAGATAGATAAGGTAAAGAAGAAAGAGGAATATAAATATATAGTATTAGAAGATAAGATAATAAGCTAGTTTAAAGAAGACTTTAATAGTTTATATAAACTTAAAGAATTAAAAGAAGAGGATAATATAGCTAGTAAGCTTAATATATATTTACTCTATTATACTAAGAGAGGTTAAATCTATCTACTAATAAAATATTAAACTTTATAAAAACCTTTAGTATACTATATATAAGGTAAGATACTACTATTATAAGGAAAATAATTTATACTTAAGCTAGATAAAAAGTATAAAGAATTAAAGATATTATAAGAGAATATAACTAAGATACTTAAGAATACTAAGTTTATAAACATATTCTACTAAGGACTAATAGCTTAAGAGTTAACTAATATAATCTATTAATTTAATAAAAAAGATTTAAAGAAAGAATTCTTAATATAAACTATAAAAGATAAGAGATTAAGTAATAATAAGTATAATACTATTAGAATTATATATCTTAAAAAGGAGATTTATCTTAAAATAACCTAGCTCTTATAAATTATTCTAGAAACTAAGAGAGTAGAATAGTATTAACTATTAAACTAACTTTATATATTACTTAACCTTTTTAATATTATAAAAAGAGATTCTAAGTAGTTAAACGTTATTAAATAGAAAGTCTTAAATTAGTTAGAAATAATTAATATAAAGATTTAAGAAGCTTTAAAAAAGGATAATTTAATGTTTAATATACTAATACTTTATCTAATATATTTAGGAAAAGAGAAACCTTATAACTATATACCTTTCTACTATATAAGTTAATAATTATTTAAGAATATTTAAATAGACTTAAAGACTTAAGCTAAAGTAGGAAAGGATAAGAAGAACCTTTAATATAAAATAAAGCTAGTAATAAGAGGTTAAGAAACTCTTTTAGAAAGAAGGGATAAATTAAATAACTTAATTAGTAAAATACTAGAAGTAAATCTATATATGCTTTCTTTAAGAGTTATAAAAGGAAATTATAATATATTATAAGTATTATAGGTAAGTTAACTTAAGAAACTTATATAAAAGGAAGAGATAGAAAATAGAGAAGAGGAGTTAGATAATAATAATCTAAAACTAGATAAGAGTAGAGAAAAGGTTACTATTACTTATAAAAAGAAGAAAATAAAGTCTATAACCTAATTATTAATATAAGTTAGGAAGGATAAGGTATTAAAATATAGAATAGAAACTAGAAAAGACCTTCTAATATCTACTTTAAGAGATATAGAGATATTATTATTAAGTAAGAAGAAATATAAGTATATAAGTAAAGTATTTAATAAGAAGAGACGTTATTTAAGAGAGTATAAAAAGAGTATAATTAAATAGTAAAGAGATAATTAGCTAACTCTTAATAGTAAAGAGATTAATAAACTATAAAAAGAATTCTTAAAGTTAAAGCTTATAAAGCTTTATCTAAACCTTTTTAGAGTAAAAGAATAGCTATTAGATAAATATAAAAAGGATCTTAGATCTTATAAAGAAAAAGAGTAATTTAAGTTACTAATCTATATATAAAAAAGAAAAGCTTTTAACCTTTTAGAGATAGATATCTAAGAAGAGGTATAGTAATTATCTAAGGAATAGAAGTTATTAAAAGATACTTAAGATTAAATTTAAGAAAAGAAGACTAAGATATATAAATTATATTAAGATCTAGTATTATACTTAAAATATAGTTATATAAACTAAATATACTACTTTATAGAATTATAATAGGAATTAAATAATATAACTAGAGATTATATAGCTACTCTTAAATAATTAATTAATAAAGAAGAAAGAGATAACATAGTATTAACGTTTAAGAGGAGATTAACTAAGCTAGAAAGAAGAGATTAGGCCTAATAAGTACTTTTTTAGAAGGCGATTATAAGAGGATATCTAGTAATATATAATCGATTAGATATATACTAGACTTCGAGTAATATTAATTATACTTTAAAGATTAAGCTAAGAGAGTAAGTAAAGATTCTCTAACTAGAGATAAAAAGCTAAGGAGAAAAAGGAAAAGTACTAAAAGCTAGTAAGAGAATGCTAAATAAGAATACGAAGGAGATATCTACTCTTTTATAACGTCGGGTATTAGGAAACTAAACTAAAAAGAAACTAGTACCTCTAAAGAAGAGAGTTATTAATATAAGAAGCTAGTCTATAGTCGATAGCTTATTTAGTAATAAAGAGCTAAGTATAACTCTTATACTATAACGCTCTAGTATTAAAGTATTTAATAATTTTAACTTAAACCTAACTCTAATATTAAACTCTATTATAATAGAGGCTTCTACTCTCTAGTTTAATACTAAGTTTTTTAATCTAAATAGTAAGATAGAATATAAGTAATAGATAAAAGAAGTTAAGATAATTAAGAAGATAAAGTAAGAAAAGGCTAATAAAAGTAAAATAGAATAATTAAGAGAAGTAAAGAATAGATAAGTAGAATTAGTATATTATAAACGAGTATATATTTAAGGTTATAGGTTAATTTATAAGAGATTATAATATAGAGAGGACTTTAAAATATTTATATAACTAATTATATTAGTAATATAGGTATAAGTAGAAGGACACCTACCTAAAAGAGAGGAGAGATAGTTATTAAGACGATAATCGCTTTAGCGCTTATCTAGCCTAATAATTCACTTTACCTATACTTAGATGTTCAAGGCCTTTTATAGCTAGTTTCCTCTTTTATTATCTCTATATAATATAATACTTTGACTCTTATCTCCGGATACTAGGCTACTGCTATATAATATAAGAGCTGCTTGGTATGGATACTAGAAAAGTCACTACGAGCATGTCGATTTAACCGAGCCCGAGCTTTAGAAGGGCTAGGTTATAACGTTATGACTAGCCCTCCTAAGGGCTATATGACTCGTCTAACGTCGGTATAACCACGTCGCCTTTTGAGCTTTGTCAGCGCGCAGGTATCACGTGTAAAATCGGCCTTTGACGGCATTGAAAGAAACGTGACTAAAAAGACTAAAACCTGTAATACGTACTTTTAGTATATAATAAACTAAAAACCATCTACTTTTAGTATTTAATAGACTAAAAGTCTTCTTTAGTATAATCTTTTTAATAAATTAATTAATTATTTATATATTTTTAGTCTTTTATAAACTTAAAATTATCTTTAATATAATCTTTTTAATTAACTAATTATTAATTTATATACTTTTAGTATATAATAGACTAAAAGTCCTCTTTTATATAATCTTTCTAATTAACTAATTATTTATTTATATGCTTTTAGTCTATTATAGACTAAAAACCACCTACTTTTAGTCTATAATAGACTAAAAGTCCTCTTTTATATAACCTTTCTAATTAACTAATTATTTAATTATATGCTTTTAGTCTATTATAGACTAAAAACCACCTACTTTTAGTCTATTAAAAACTAAAAACCACCTACCTTTAGTCTATTATATACTAGAAACTATCTACTTTTAGTATATAAGAGACTAAAG